>JAKSZP010010828.1:0-105083 GCA_022478985.1 Massospora cicadina
TTGCTTTGATCTAGAGGAAAACGTTAGGGACATTTTTTCTGACTCTTTTCATTTTAGGTATCAAGAATGTCCAATGACAGAATACTAGCCATGATGAGGAAGACCATTGCTGATGAGATGACAATTGGGTAATTCAATGGTAATGGCTGCTGAGTTATTGTTGAGGTGCCAACTGAGGGTTGGGCACCGAATTCCCACTAAAAATCCATTAAGAATTTACTTAATAGATAACACATATATAGCCTTTATAACCTTTTACCAGAAGACACTTTTTACAAGATATACTTTACAAGAATCCATTTCAAGTTCTAATCTTTCTCAAGGAATTTATTGCTGTGTGCTTTAATTGGGAGACTCTTTAGAAAAAAGAGCAAGGATCTGAGCGTGGATCCAGAGAAGAGAAGCTGAACTGAATTGGGGATTGCTGATGATCTTGTGTCACCAGAGAGAAGCCATACATGAGGATCTGAGCGTGAATCTAGTTAGGCGGTATAAGAGAATGAATCCCTACTAAGGACATCCTAAATATTTTAAGGGGAAATACTGGTTAAGAGCTGGACCCAATAATAGTACTTTATTTAACTACAGATAATATTCTTTATACTATTATCAAACAAATACATATTACTATCAGATAATGAAGAGAATTGCACAACACTAAACCTGTGCAGCTAATTAATTTTAGGATTATCAAATGAGAAAAAAAGAAACTTATAAATTTTAACATCTGGTAAACACCTTCAATAAATTCTGAGTAATGGAAGATCTAAAGTGGCGGCAGACAGTCATATTTAATAAGATATTTAACAATTCCGCGTGATACCCTTTGGCCTCAAAAGCGCGCCCACTACCTTCCAGCGCATGAATAATGACGTACTTAGCAATATTTAAATCACATGTGCAGTAGCGTGCATTGACAATATCCTGATGCACTTTCTTACCCCTGAACAGCATGAGAGGGACCTGGAGGTGGTATTGGCAGTGCTGTTGAAGGCTAATCTTTTTAAAGCTCTCAAAGTGCAAGTTCTTCAGGGATGATGATTGTAAGGAGAGTGTCTATAACTCTCCTGTTCCCAGCGTGGTAGTGCATGGTGCACAGGGCAACGCTAGGGAACTAGTCACCTGAATAAACGTTACTAGAGCCTAGCAGAGGGTGTTGGAGAAATAGTAAATTAAGTAGAGGAGTGCAATCTTTAGGGTAAATAAATTAACCAAAAATGATGCGGTGCACAGAGAAAGAAGGGGTAAGCATCCCAGGTTGGAGGGAACCTGGGCGAACCAACGGTGCACTAGAGGATAACCTAATCATATTTGTAATGGAATGGTTAAAGTAGTGCAAGACCTCCTCAAAGAGGTCTGCACACAGGATTGTCTGAAATAACAAATAAAAAGGAAAAAATGGGAAAGTTTATTGTGGAAAGTTGATCAACAAGGAATGTTTGTCATAAAAATAAAATTTAAACTTAGTTGGGGTAATTCTGAGTCTACCAAAGTGGTCTAAGCACCAATTCACCAATAGGCAAACACTTCCATATGAATTGGTAGACTACACTAGAAACTGACTTCACTTGAGTAATTGATTGAAGTTGTACCCTGCCCAAACACATAATTTTGTAAATAGAACAGGTTTTGAAGCCCCATTCCCCAATCAACCAAATCAAACCATCTTCATTAAGTGAATAATACGTCCGTTTTAACATCTGAGCCAATACAAGGGGCTCGGCGTTATTCTCCTCACTATTACCAACCTGGGCATATTTGGCTTGTACCCAGCGTTGGTCTAAAGTGTGCTTGAGGTCAGGGAGGGCCTGAAGTTTTACCTTCTGGGTCTCCTGCCGCCCAGCCTTGTCCTTGGGGTTGGTGCCTACTATCAAGTCATTTAACCATGACATTACCCTCTCCTATTTCTTGGGTTCCACCCCCCTCTAGGGGAGTTCGCTAAGGAAAAGGTTTTATGCACAGGGGCCAACTTCATAGCAGCAATGGCTGGCTTAGACTTTGATCCTGCAGCCTCTAGAAGATGATTATGGAACGCTTTGATCAGGTTTTGGACATGCACACAATCATGTGCTGGTATCCAACTGTTCTCTGCAGCGTCAAAACCCTTCCAGGATACCAGGTGCTCAAGCCTTCTTTTAACACGATGGGAGGCTACTATTTCCTCCACTTCCCACTCTGGCGCCCCATCCATGAGATAAGCCTCGGGAGTCTCTGGTAGGGGGCCCTCTAACAATGTCAATTTGCTCTCCTGAAAGACAGAGAAGATCCAAAATGAAGAGGGAATATCTAACTGGCATGATGCATGGCCCACCTTTCTAACAACATGGTAAGGGCAAATCCTCTTTGGTCCTAGCTTCTTGCATGGCTGCTTGATAGGGATTTTACAAGCATCAAGTATCACAAGATCCCCTTCTTTGTATGCTGGACCCACTCGTCGCTTACCATCAGCGTTCTCCTTATACACTTGCATTGCCGCCTCCAAACTTATGGAAACCCCCTGGTAGACCTTCTTGATAGTCTTGGAAAAGTTCACCACCGCTTCAACTTTAGCCGCAGCTGGGCTCCATGTTAAAGGTGGGGTTAAAGCCATGGATAAAGAAAAAAGGGGAACAACTGATCGAAGAATGCAAAGTGTTATTGTAGCTAAATTGTGCCATAGGAAGGTGAGAAACCCAATCTGAATGATCTGTGGCAGTGTAACACTTCAGGAACTGTTCCAAGCACTGAAAAACTCATTCAGTCTGCCCATCTGATTGGGGGTGATAGGCAGTTGAATGGCAGGGGTGAATCTGAAGAGTCTTACACAACTCTTCCTAAAAGGTGGAGGTAAACTGGGGTCCCCAGTCACTGATAATTTCTTAGGAACCCCATGAAGCGCAAACACATGAGTGACGAAGAGCCTAGCCATCTTGGCCGCAGTTATTGTAGATCTGCAAGGAGTAAAGTGGGCGAACTTTGTAAAGCGGTCCACCACCACCATGATGGCATAATAACCATCAGAGACAGGTAATTCTACAATGAATTCCACCAATAGGGAAGTCCAGCGCCCTTCAGCCTTTGGGTCTGATACCAATGACCCCACTAAAGGTTGACAATTTGGTTTCATTTGATTGCAGATCAAGCACTCTTTACAATACCGTCCCACCTGAGCAGGCAAGCCTTTCCAATTGTAGGTGCGTCGTATTAACTCCAAGGTCTTTGCTTTCCCAGGATGACCAATGGTGAGTCCATCATGATGCTCCCGAATGATTTCCAGGCACAGTGGTCCAGCAGGAACCCATATGCGCCCCTGAAATCACACCATCTCATCCTTCAAATGATAAACCCTGGATAGATCCTCTTATTCAAAGCGCTCTTAGAAAGTAGCATAGTATATTCGGTTGATAGCGGCTGAGAAAGGACTACCTTTCTGAACATACTGTATTCCTCCACATTTTCTAGAGGTGCAAGCACTGGCATGTTGGCCGAGGGAGCAGGAAATTGAGATAAAATCTTACCCAGAAGAGTCATCAACTGGGTGTTATGAACCTCTACCTCCTTTGGGTCAGGAGCTAAAGCAGGGTTGCAGCTTAAAGCATCCGCCAAACCATTATCCTTGCCCTTGGTGAACTCGTAAGAAAATGTAAATTGGACAAGGGTCTCATGCCAACGGGTATGCCTTGAGGTTAGGACATGAGGGGCGCGGTAGTACAGCAAGGCACAGTGATCTGTACGTACACAGAAAAGTTGGGAGGAGCCATGCAAGCGGTGACGCCAATAAGTCAGCGCCTCCACCACTGCTAGTAACTCTTTGTCATAAATGGCGTAATTCAACTCAGGCAAAGACATTTTTCTAGAAAAATATCCCACCAGATGCTTTATCCCATCTTCGCCTACTTGTAACAAGGCAGCTGCTATGGCGAAGTTAGAGGCATCAGTAGACACAATGAACTCTTTTGAAGGGTTGACATGGCGAAGGACAGACGTGGACAACAGGGTGCACTTCACTGCTTGGAAAGTATCCTCCAAAACAGGGGACCACTGAAGCACCTTTGCACCGCTAGCCTTATATAAAGGGCGGTGCCACCTCAAGAAGATTGAGCGTGAGCTTCTCAAGGAACTCACACGTCCCCAAAAAGCTCCTCAATTAATTGACTGAAGTAAGGTGGGCCACTAATGAATAGCCTCTTCATTGTCTGGAGTTTGCATGTGTCCTTGTTCAAACACAATGTTGCCCAGAAAAGTGACCTAGGACTTGAAAGATTCACACTTGCTGATCTTTAGCGTGAGGTAGGCTGCTCTTAACCTCTCCACCACTTGCCAAAGGTGTACCGCATGGGACTCATGATCAGGGGAAAAAACTAGAATATCCTCCATGTAGGCAACCGCGCATACACCTAACAAATCCTCCAACGCTGCATCAATGCGGCGTTGAAAGATAGCAAGGGCATTCTTAATCCCAAAGGATTTGACCTGAAACTGGAAAATCCATTTTTTTAGGTATGGAATGCGGTTACCCACTATTGTCCTTTTTTATCTGAATCTGATTGAAAAAATTGAGGCAATACAGCTTGGAAAAGACCTTAGCCTTCTCCACATAGCGCGCAATATGAGAATCTAAAGGGATGGTGTGTAGATCTGGTACAGTGATGTTGTTGAGGTTCCCATAGTCCACACATGGGCATAGAGTACCATCAGCCTTCTCATCAAAGAGAAGTGGGAAGCATACAGGGGAGATACGCTAAAAAATCCGCGCCTTTAGCTAACTGCTCCTTCACTCACACATATAACGCCTCTTCCTCCCGGAAAGTCAATGGTAAATGGGAGAAGATATACTACCCAGATCCACAGTGAGCTTGAACTCACAATCAAACTTAGAGTGATCAGGTAGTGCGCTAGCGGATGCTGCATCAAAGGAAGATTTTAAAACCTCCAAAAAGAAGGTAGAGGAACCTCCTCGGTGGGCTTCAGTATAGGGGCAAGGATAAGGATGTGAAGATGGGGCCAGTGGGGCAATTCGCCCTGAATGTTAGCCTCAAACAAAGGAACAACTAATGTGCGACCATTCTATAATGTAAGGGATAGGGTATTCTCTTTCAAGTTTTTTCTGACGTCAACATCCGCCACCACTCCACACCCAAAATGATAGGGTAAATGAGGTTTTTGATAGCTTGGAAGTGATCAGACAAGTGGTACTTGCCAACATGATTGTTTACTGTCCCAATGACCTTCGGAGTGGGAATACCTTGAGATGCCCCTCCCCTAACTATACCACCTGACAAGTAACTCAGCTCAAGGTAGTCGGCTAGGCTTTGGTCCATAAAGTTTTCAGAGGTGCCTGTACTACCAGAATAGTGGTGCTGAATTTCCCTAAAGGGTATGAAATGGTAGCAGTCAGTAGAAAATACCCCGAATGGTCTTTATTTAAAGTAAAAACGCCAGTACATCACCACCAAAATCTTCATCTAGCTTTAACATGCCACCCCAATATGTGTTTGAATCAAAGAATGAAGAGGGATATTGGGCCACTCTTACTACTGAGGCCAAATATCCCACCATATCTTCAGCAGGGGCATAAACATTGTTGTATTGCAAGCGCAGCTCATTTTACTTCCTGAGTACTGCAAATCATGAAAGAGGTCAAACGGGGATTTTCTGAGGTGATTTGATATACAGGAGTAAGTTCCATACTAAGCCATGAGAGAGCAAATATGGTTCAGAGGTATATATAAGGTTTACATTATAAAACGCGTTTTTAGGCGCGAATGACCCTATTCCCATAACAGCAATGGAATACCCAACATTATCCAAGGGCAACACCCCAGGTCAATCTGCGAGGATTCGCCAGCATCATCTGAACGTGCTGATAAAGTAATCCCCATTTATTTAACTTGGTTTTGTAATTTTCGGTGGAAAGTTGGGGAATCACAACTTTCAGACCCAGAAGCATCTGTATCCACCAAGTATGAGCATGTAGGGTGGGTACTTTACAGTTTGAGGCAGCCAAAATAACGCCGAGATGCTTCACCTTCAGAAAAACAAGGAAACAGCAGTGCAGCTGACCACAGCGGAAGCCCACAGCCGGCGCCCACCGTTTACACTTTAAAAAAGTCCCACACAGAAAAAGTTCATGCACATAAAATTAAAAGGTTGGTCAACTAATGTAAGGAGAGTGTCTATAACTCTCCTGTTCCCAGCGTGGTAGTGCATGGTGCACAGGGCCAACGCTAGGAAACTAGTCACCCAGATAAACGTTGCTAGAGCCCAGAAGAGGGTGCTGGAGCAATAATAACTTGAGTATAGGAGTGTGATCTTTAGGGTAGATAACCAACCAAAAATGATATGGTGCACAGAGGGAGAAGGGATAAGCGTCCCAGGTTGGGGGGAGCCTGGGTGAACCAACGGTGCACTAGGGGATAACCTAATCATATTTGTAATGGAATGGTTAAAGTAGCGTGAGACCTCCTCAAAGAGGTCTGCACACAGGATTGTCTGAAATAACAAATAAAAATGGGAAATATGGGAAAGTTTATTGTGGAAAGTTGACCAACAAGGAATGTCGGTCATGAAAACCAAATTTAAGCTTAGTTGGGGTAATTCTGGGTCTGCCAAATAAGTCTAAGCACCAATTCATCAATAGGCAAACACTTCCATCCAAAATTGGTAGAATACACTGAAACTGACTTCACTTGAGTAATTTATTGAAGTTGTACCCTACCCAAACGCATAATCTCATAAATAGATAGGGTTTTGAACCCCTGTTCCCCAATCAACTGAATTGAACCATCTTCATTAATTGAATAACACGTCCTTTTTAACGCCTGAGCCAATACAAGAAGCTGAGCGTTATGCACCTCACTAGTACCAACCTGGGAATATTTGACTTGTACCCAGAGTTGGTCTAAAGTGTGCTTGGGGTCAAGGAGGCCTGAAGTTTCACCTTCTGGGCCTCCTTCCGACCAGCCTTATCCTTGAGGTTGGTGCCTACTATCAAGCCAAAAAACATGACAATGTTACCTTTCTTGGGTAATTTTTTGAAGGAAGGTTTAGCTATCTCTCCCAGCAAACTTGAAGTGATTCTTTCCAGGCCCATGTCCATCATCCAGAAGCAGCAACGTAGTTCCTGGGGACAACTATTTTCTAAAAAATTCTTGCTGGTGCTCTCCCAGTTTGTGGCGCCTCTCCATCCCCTGACAGGTAAGAATGTTTAACTTAAATATATGGAAGTTTGCCAACGTGAGGTGAAGGCAATTGAGGAGCTATTTATGTAACCGCCAATCCTCAAACGTTTCAATTCATCTGGAAACACATAATCGCTTGTGATGGCTTGGCAGCTGCGGTGGGGCTGTTCTGCTTTAGGAGCATTATGGGGTGGAACATCCCGTCGCTTATTTCTTGCACAAGTTTTCCATTGCAGAACAATATTGGGCCATTTATTGCAAGGAGCTTGCCACTGCGTTTTAATCACTTATCCACTGGAGTTACCTGCTTTAAGGCGCATGTCATAGAGTTATTGACTGCATGAAACAGGCCTTGATGTACTTCCAAAAACTCAGAAATTTGTGCACTGTCAGGCTTTGAAGTTTTATGTCTGTGCAGACTTAACTTCAGATATGAGTTCATAAAAAAGGGTGTTAAATATTCACCATGACTGGTTGAGTCATAACCCTTCCATGAGTCTAACGGGGAAGAAAACACAGTATTTGACAATGATGATTCCTCCAGCTCAGTTTCTCGCCATTTATCCTCTCACAATTTCTAGGGCAGATTGGGCGCTGGATGTGACATTGGTATCATGGGTACTTGTGGGTTGGACCTCCTGCTTGGAGGAGCTGGAGCTATTTGGTCAGTTAAGTTCACTGGGTCTCAAATTTACCCATTTATTTGTTAGTGGAGATGCTAATTATATTTAGAGGTAGGGGCTGGGTTAACATCCATTTCCAGGATGAAATTATTTTCGTGCATCATGGTCCCCCAAGGGTGGGCCACCAAGAAAACAAAAGTGTCTCAATTCAGTAAAATTTACGTTCACTGACTGAATATGTCAAACGATCTGCCAGTTTGGATTATCTATTGTGTGACTTGCATGTGCACCAAGTCTGATAGATCAAGTAGGAATGGTCTTCCATATACCCTGCAGCAGGAACAAGGCCCATGAACCTCAGTATCTGTTGACTTCATAGTTAAGCTCCCCAGTTACAATGGATCAATGTAATTATGGTGGTTGTGGACTGCTTTACAAAACTTTAACTTTTTATTTCTTGTATGTTGGCTGTTACCTCCAAGGAGACTAACCAGCTCTTCGCTTGCCAAATTTTCTCAATGTTCGCTCACCCTAGGAGGTGGTAAGTGACCAAGGGCCTCAGTTTACTGCCTGGCTTTTGGATCACGTTGTGGGGCATTTGGAGATCAAGCTGTACCATTCTATGGAGTACCACCCCCACTCAGATGGCCAAATTAAGAGGTTCAATCAAATCCTCTAGCTTTACCTCCATTGATATGCCTCTGCTTCACAGGATACAGGGGACACCGACCTTCCCCTGGCACAGTTCACATACAACAACGCCACCCATTCTTCAACTTTAATCTTCCTCATATGAAGCCACCCTGAGGTACAAACCATCATTCTTCATGGGTCCCTCCTTTCACCCCTAAGTACCTGCCACCAAGGAGTAGTTGCAGTGGATCTGAAGTACTTAATCTCTGGTTCAGGAACATCCAATGAAGGAAATAGATGATTACAATCAGTTTGTGTATTGTAAATGCCTCCCCACCCATAAGATAAGGTAGGTTAATTGCTCATGCTCAATATGCAACACCTGCATAAGAAGGTTTCCTCAAGGAAGTTTGCAAGAAAGTGCTATGGCCCTCAAGTGATGGAGGAGGATTTGGACAATGAGGCCTTCTATTGGCTCTCCACGCTCATTGGAAGCAGCACTCCATCTCTCATGCTTCGCAGTTGTTGCCATTCAAAGGCACAGAGCCCTCTAATCCCAAAACAATCATATTTGAAGACTTGGCAGAGGTGTAGGTGGATGCAATCCTGGCGTCACGCCTATTGCAACATTTGATGCATTATTTGGTGGCTTATAAGATATCTCCTTCCTATGAGCACAGATGGGTTAGTACCCACAATTGTGATAATTACGCGAGTTGGTGGAGGCTTTTCAAGTCGCACATTTGGAAGCACCCTGCCCTCTCCAGAAGGTTGCCTCCATTTTAGTAATAAAGCTACCAAAGGCGCACAAAAATGTTGCGCTTGCCTAAGTTCCTGGTGAAGGTTCTTCCACAACTCAAAAATGGAAAGTTAATGTAAGTCTTGGGGAGCAATCCCTGCAGCTTAATCAGATGGAATTCCCATTTTTAACCAAGAAGGTGAAGAAGCCAGTGATTATCCCTCTTGTCACCATGGGCAATTTAGCTCATGTAATAGATGAGAGGTGGGTGAGGGCTTACTCTTTGAGAATTGTGCCTCTCCCTTCTATGCCAACCACCCATGAGTTGGTACAGAAAATTTGGGGTGCGTGTTTGGAAGTGGCAGTGGGCAGTAACCGTTGCCAGAAGAGGCTTGGCAGCAATTATCCGCTGAAAGAGTTTGTCTCCACCAGTATGAGTCTGCTGATGTATTTAAATTAATATGTGTTAAAATCGATCAAGTCAGTTTAAGGCTAAAAACCCCCCAACTCCATTCTCCTCTATTACCAGCAACCACAAGCCCGTCCCAACAGGTATAAGTGCAATAAACCCCTTCCCTACTCAATAGGACTGCCCATATATGGCTTGACCATGAGTGCAACCTGCTGTCCTCAAGAGGATTTATCATTGCACCAAGTGCAATTGTGGCAGAAAAAAGTTTTTTGTAATAGAATTTTCTAACAATATGGCCAGTCAGGTCGGATACAATTTGGTATTGGTACCAATTTAGGATGTAAATCTGCCATAGCCAAATTGAGAAATTATTTTTGACAGAAAATGCACTTGTTCCCATTCCCTATTTTAGTGAGTATATATGGCAGCGGACTCCAACAAGTTCTGCTTTAACTCCATTTAACCCTTCAGCCTTTTATTTTGAATTAATTTTTATATAAATCCAATTTTATTTTGTGAGCATTATAAGTCTGGAAAAAATTAAATAGCTATAGTTTCAAAATTTTGTATCTAAGGTTAGTGCTTGCCCAATTCCTTTTGCATCCCAAAATATGGATGGCCATACCAGAGGTACTCTGGATAGTGTTTTAGTTTGTAACCCATCCTGAGTGCCAGAACAGTCTTATTATTATAAGCACGCTCCATGACAGGTACAAAGGATGGACACTAGATCTGCCATTCATATAATTCTACTCTGTATCGCCATTCAAAAGCCAAAGACAAAGTCATTTCTAATAAGTTGAGTTAACTTTTAGAAGCTGTCTAATCAGTCTATCAAAAAGTTCATGGGCTTTGCCGCTATAGTGTTCAAGAAGAAAGGAACACACCACATGGTTATAGACTAACGCTGGTTGAATGAGATTACTAAGAAGGACTTATACCTGATCTCTTGAGTAGACAACACATTGAAGAGCTTAGAAGGCTCACAGTACTTCTATGTGATAGACCTGGCCAGTAAATGCTGGCAGACGGAGCTCTCACCTGTAGACCAGGAGAAGTGCGCCTTATCAGCATTCAGGGATTGTTTCAACCTACAAAGATGCCGCAGGGGTTGTGTAACGCCCTGCCAACTTCCAAAGAGCGATGAACCAAACATTCAAGGATATCAAGTTATCTAGTATGCTCATCTATTTGGATGACTAACAGTATTCAGTTGCACGCTCAAAGAGCACCTCCAACACTTATGAGAAGTGTTTACCCAGCTATGAGAGTCAAACCTGAAGCTCAAACGAAGCAAGTGTAGCTTTCTGAAGAGGCAGATGGAGTTATGATGAGATGAGATCAGCTCCAAAGGAAATGAGCCTCTTTAAGGAAAGATCAAAGCTATAGTGGCTATGGAAAAGGCTCAAAGTATGCTCAGCATCCAAGTATTCCTCAAAATGGTGGGTTAGTATAAGCAGTTTATACCCCATTTCGTGGAATTGGGTGCACTGCTCACCAACCTTTTGACCAAGGAACCCAAGTTTGAATGGGGCCTGGAGCAAGAGCAGGCCTTCAAAGAATTAGAAAGATAGAATTATATAAGCACCAATACTAGCTTATCTAGACTTCACAAGACGTTTTACTTATATACTGATTCTAGTGACATTGGGCTTGGAGCGATAATTCCTTCGGAATGAAGTTAGATAGACCAACCCATTGAGCGCTACTTTAAGGTCTTTTCCAGAGCTTGGAAGAACTACAATTTGACGGAAAGAGAGTGCTTGGCAGTAATAAAAGAAGTGAAACACTTTGACCTTACTTGTATAGAGTACTTTTAAAGTCATGATGGATCATGCATCGCTCAGCTGTCTGCACAACATGAAGGATCTAAACGGATGCCTTGCCTAATTGGAGGTACAGCTCCAAGGGTATGATTTCAGGATTTATACAGATCATGCTGCAAGCACCTCAACGCAAATGGACTGTTGCAATTACTGGTTTTACACTTTCAAGAACATGAGAGTGATTACATTACAACATCATTCAATTTCCAAAGGAAAAAGCAACATTAGATCAGCGAAGTAAAGACTTTTCTGAGAGGATGTTTCAAAGATATCCAGCGTATTGATGGAAACCTTAAGAAGATCAAGGCCATGTGGTACAAGTACATCTGACCTATCAATTGAATGGAACTGGTGATGGAAACACACAAGCATGTTGGCCACGGATAATTCCAGAAGACATTGGCATACCTAAGAGACCTGTTCAGTTTGGTAAACAATGACAGATGATGTACATCAGGCCCTGGAACTCTGTGTACCCTGCATGAGATTCAAACATCAAGAGAAGCACTTCGAGTTCCAGCCAATCTTGCCAACAGCACCATCCCACAACATATCCAACGATGTGATAGAGCCATTGCCTACCGCCTTAAGTGAATCCAAGCTTATCATCGTAGCTATTGACCATTTCATTAAATGGTCAAGGCATCAGCAGTCAAGGCATATATTGAAGGATCAATTACAAGATTTCAGTACAATCAAGTGATAGCAAGGCACGGATGCTCTCAGCTTTTGCTACAAGAAAATTTGAAGAACTTTATCCCCAATGTCATATGTTTCTTATAGATCTTGTTGGAGTGAAACAGAAGTTCACCACTCCCTACACTCCATCCTCCAATGGAAAAGTGGAACGCGTAAATGGAACACTGGGAGGAATATTAACAAGATGGCACCAAAATACAAGAGAAAGTGGGACCAACTGCTTCAATCCATGCTGTTAGCATACATACTTAGTCATAACCAGGTGATTGACATGTCTCAGGTCAAGGCCCTGTACAAGAAAAAAGAATGAATACCTACTTTGCTGGCACCATTCATTTCCACAGATCACAAGAACTTACCGCCTGTAAGTTACCTGGAAGAGTTGGCTGAAGAATTGATTGAAATTCACTAGAAGCGTCTAATTAACATTGAAGCAACTATCCCCAAGCGTCAACGCAAAGGTCAGAGCAGGACCAAGTTACTAAAGTTCAGTTTAGGAGAAAAGATCTTATTCTACCATGTATGTGAATGTTGGTCTGAGAAGTTGCAAGTCATTTGGACTGTCTCTCCAAACTGTCCTATCCAAGAGAGGGGCTGAGTATTCTATAAGAGATATTAAAACATTATTTTGTTCAACAGAGTACATGTCTAATACCTTAGGTCCTTCCCATGGTTTTGTCTTGGGAGAGTAAGTGTCATGGAAGACAACATGAGCATACTGGAGAGTAATTACTAGCCCTCTGGAAGAAACCCCACCAGTACATCAACACCTTGAAAATTTATATATTCAAGATGAGTCCTGGATAAGGGAAACCAACCTATTTTATAGATGCTGACGTCCCAAGAATTTTACCAGTCAGTCATAATAATGACATCAAAAAATTGGATACTCAAGGAACAAAGAAGTTTGCAATATGAAGATGACGCTGATGACACTGACGCCAACTTTAAAAATTGATCCTCCTTTATACTTTTGGGATCAAGATAATTTACAATCTGCCAATGACAAGAGCATAACTGAGCCAAATCACCCAAATTGAAGCAAGTGAACCTTCCACCATAATATTACTTGAAAGTAAGTCAGCCAATTTTGAGAGTCAATTAAAACCCTAAAGTGAGGAACATCAAAATATTCTCATTGATTAAATAAAAAATATATTAGCATATTACTAAATCATCTAACATAATAATTACACAAAAAAGGTACTGCTGACCCAGACCCAGAAGAAGGTATTGAGAAAGAGTCAACTGAACAACCTGGTTAAGGGATGTCCACCACCAGATGGAGCTCACTAATTGAAGCATTGAACATGATTAATGCAACACTAAGACTGAAATTAAGAAGAGAATTACTTGAAGTTTTTGAGGCCCTACAATATTGCAAGCCCCAACCCCAACCATCTTTATTATACATTTAGTCAACTTTTAATTTTATACTAGAATTATAAAGATACATCAATTTAACTCTAAGAAATAAAGCTTATAACACAGAATCTTGATTTTATTCTTTTTACAATTAATTTTGGGTTTAAGTAGATATTACCAGTAGCCAATCTGGAATCTAAAGAAAAAGACACACATTCATGAGAACACCTTGAGTTATTAAGAACGCCAAGGAAGAGGTTGGTTAAGGTTCTGTTATGTCTTATGTCATCCAACTAATTAGAATATGTTTAAGAATGTCAGGTAGAATATCGCCAGCAGGGAGATCACTAGTTTTAATGTGCAAGCAGTGCTACATTGGGTAGCACTAGAAGAGGATATCTACAGTGAGGATGATCATGTACCCCTAGAAGGTCGCCTGGTGTCTAATCTAAGTTGAACAGAGCACCTCCACAACAAGTCAGCCAACTAATTTAAGATAGATAATCCCAATAAGCTGAATGTTTTTTGAATTACAATCATTAAGATAATAGAATTTCCTTACATACTGGCATTAAGGAAATCATATGTGAAAAATCATTAATTACATTACTTCTCACTAAAGGAGAATCCCTTGGGAGCTCTCCAAACATTGGTTTAACTTTCTAGCCCATTTGTGATGGGCAACCTTTGTCACAGTCTGATTCTATAAGGCAAAATGTCAAACTTTTGTGAAGACAAGCCTAAGTGCATGCTCAGTGATAATATTACAAAATTACCAGATAGGGTTGGAGCTGCACATAATTTACGTTATAATTAAGGAGAGTTCTGGTTAGGTAAAGGCATACAAACAGCAAAAAGTGCTTGGTGCCATAATCAAAGGCTAGCTCCAGCGTTGCAACATCTGCGGCCTCATTTCCTTGAGCTATTATAAGGTTTCAGCCAAAAACGCCAAAGTAAATTAAAATAGGTTTATTTCAAAACAATATAAAAAATAATTAGAAAATAGTTTGGAGGGGTTGCTGCTTGTAAGAAAATTCACCAGAGGATGGTTCCTACTTTGTTTGGTTATTTCTGAAAGTCCACACTTCATAAAACTTTAGAAATTAAATGCATATAGTAAATCCTGAACCATTACATGTTCCATTTTCTAGTCCCCTTTAATCAGCTTAGCAGTTTGATAGTTATAAGTTTTGGAATCTGCTGTTATTAATGAGATGATGATTTTAAATTAAATAAATTGAAAATTTTACTCAGGATACATTTCTAAAAGATTAACTATATTTACATTTGTTGGTGATTGATGCCAGTTGATAGGATTAAAATATTGAGCGTTGAGGTCAAGACCCAAGTTTAACTTTTTTGAAAAATAAGGAAAATTTTTCTTGACCAGGAAAAGCATAAAAAACCTTTTATAAAATGGAGGTAGGTTAAGGGTGGTTAGCCTGGCTGGGTAATTCCTGCTTCCATTCTAGTGTAGATTTTGTTTAACACATGTTTTAAACCTGTACTGGCTACAAAAAATCTTGGTGTGGTATATTTGTCCCAAGGTCAACCCGCCTTGATTACTTTTATAAATGGAGGTAGGGCAAGCACCTTTTAGAAGTCTGAGGATCCCAGAATGCTTTAACCTTTTCCCTGGGGGTCTTCTGGTGGACGCAAGAAGCCTCAACTTCCAGAATGCCAAATGACATCCCCCAACCTACTAATCCAGCAAATTGGCTGACTGAACTAATGTGGTAGGAGAGGGGGTTGGGTTTTATTAGGACATGACCATTCTTCCATAGTTAGTAAAAGTTAAGTTTGAAATAATGTAAAGGTTAAGTTTACCCATTTACCTAATTGATACATTAGAAGAACAAATTTACACTAAAAAAGAGATTCATCTCAATCAAATGGCAGAGTAGTTAAGCATCATATGAAATAAACTATGCTCAATTTGTAGTTCACATTCCACCAGGTTGATAACTGGTCGGGAAATCCAAGGCATTAAATGGTGCCAACTCGCTGATAGCCCACTAGGATGATGTGCTTAGCAAATTCAACCTCCTTTGCCTTTAAAATCCTTCAAAATTTCACACAATTTTCTGTGGACAGAAACAGCGTCAAAGGGTTTCTTCATTGTTTACAGTGTGGATCAAATATAACTAAAAATAATCACTAACATAAAATGGAGAGTTATACTAGTCAGGCAAACACTAAATTTATTTTTAGGGGCAAAGTGGTGGGTAGAATTCTTTTGGGTGTAATGGAATCAATGCACCAGCGTTTAAAACAAAAAATTGAATAGTATAGACATGTAAACCTAATCATTCAATGGATTGATGGCAGGGTAGAACCCAAGCAAAACCAACATTTATCCTTTATATATAATTTAATTTAATCTTATAAAAATAAATAAATGCAAATTAGATTGAAACTACCAAGATAACGTAAATTATCTTAGGTACCATCATCATGAAAACCTGATACTAACAAAACTTTTTGTTACAGTTGTCACCTCTTGGTTTACTTAATGATGAAAATTCCAAAGGTCAACACAGATTACACTTTTAATACACACTGTGTTTCATAATAAAAGGAATAACACAATCGTTTATGGTGAGGAATGAACAACTGAATAAGGGTGTTGGGGTTAATGTAGCCAAATATGAGACAGTGGTAGATGAAAATCCCAATATGAATGATATACCATGGTGTTACATCTCAAGTGATGCTCCAAAATTTGATTACTATTACATTATGGTCATTCAATTGTTGGTGGAAGGCAGTATGTAGGCATGGTTTTTTATAAAGAGTTTAACAAAGCTCTTGCCAGAATAAAGAAGTATACTGGGGCTTATAGTTGTTAACGATCGCTTGACATACACCATGAGTTGAGAAAATTGATAGACAAATTGTTTTGTCATTTAGGCAGGTGTCACCCTTGTGTGACAAATAATGAAGCATGAAAAATCAGTAAAATAATTAATGACCATCATTATGTTACTATACTCATCTGAGGTGGCGAGCTCCTCAATAAATACATCTAAAAAGAGAAGACCAGAGTCCTTATGCTTTCTTTAGAAGAACCAAGAAACAGTATAAGGGCTAAAATTGATACCATAATGATTCACTTCTAGCACTCCTTTGAGGCTTGAATCACATGCAGTGAAATTCCCTTCCATTATTATATTATAATTAAAAGCTTCATAATTTTCACTTTTCCAGGGTGCCTCATGATAAATCAATCATGATATTCCTTAATGAGTTCAAGTAAAAAATCTAGAGAAAATATAAAGTTTTCCTAGAATGTATCCCATCATATTTCACTATACTCCTTTGTAAGTCCTGCTGGCTTAATTACACTTTGCCAGTATCTAGAGTGTTTTTCTAGAATGATTGTTGGGCCAAGATAAACCATTTGAGCATAATATATAAATCTATATATTGTCCAGGGAACCAAGGGAAGAGATGCGTGTAATGGAAGAGATATGGTTTAAGCAATAAGGGTAAAAAATTACAAGTTTGGTGTTATAGAGCTCCACTTCCATGAGTTTGTTTAATTATGGGTTTCAACTCAGACCATATGCTAATACATTCACTTTGCCGTTGTGAAATAATAGAACACAACTGATCAAAAAATCTCATGCCAGTGAGTCTGACGTGGGGTAATCACATGAGGCAAGAAATAATGAAGTAATGACCAATAATCAGTATGAACCTAAAATGATTGAAATGAACTGTGAAAAAGGTGACGCCAGTAAGTTAAATCTTACACTACTAGGATCCCCTTGTCATACAAATTGTTGATATATAACAAGATAGATCCTTCTGATAGTATCAGAATTAGGGTTTTCAGTTAGTCAGGCGTGATTGCCAGCTAATCACCTAGTCTAAAACCATTTAAAGTTATGATTATTAATCAAAGTTAGGTTTGGTGGAATCTGTGTTCGCTGCCAAAATGCCAATTTGAGGGTCATTGTTGGAGTTTCCAGTGGAAAGCCAATGAATCCGTTACCATCTGTTCAAATATGGTTCCACTAACTAATTTAGAGCATCAGTGATTCATGTCAAGGATGCTCAAAGTTCTATTTAAATATGATTTTTATACAATTGACCGGTGACTCATGCCAAGGATGGATTGACTTAAATTTAATATTTGGTGATCAGATGAGCGTATTGGGAGGGAATTACTATGATAATTGAATGAATGAAATTGATGATCTGATAGAGTTCCAGCCTTGATGGCTAAGGGGCTTCAGAGGCATAGTAGCCTAGGTATAAATAGTCATTCATTACCTCCAGATAAACATCTCTCTTTCGCCCATCTTTTCATATTTATTAGTAGATTGTCAGCTAGAGTAGGGTTAAGATGGGACAGGAGATCCCCAATAGGCACAGGTGATCATGCCTGGAGTGACTGGCACTGCCAGCTCCCATGCCTCCTCCCTATAAGGAACTGGTGGGAACCTGGCCAGCTGGCTACCAGCGATGATGCGCTGATGGCTGTCAACCTTACAGGGTGCAGCGCGGGAGTGCCATAGCCACCTGGGAAGGGGCATGGACTTGCCAGGGCATGCCCATATATGGTTGGTGAAGGGTTGCAAGAATGGGGCAGCGTGGGAGTTCCTGAGCCACCCAGGATGGGGGCAGAACTTTCCGGGGCACATGCTGAGGACACCTGGGGCTAAGATATAGTTTTTGATGGTTGGTTTGTGGGTTGGACACGGACTTGTAAGAAGTTATTGCGCCTATGAGGGCAAAACAGCAAAGGGAAAACCAGTTTTCATACTGGCTGGCCTGCACACTAGTGGATGCCCATGGTCGATTTTTCAACAGTGGTACTCACTACAGGGGGCTTTGCTAGTGGGTTGCCCAAGTAGTTGGAGGACAGGTTAAGACCAAGAGCTCTTTCAAGGGGGCGCTGGGGTAGGTATTGGCCCACTTCAAAGTGGCTGCACGGAAGGATACCATCTGGTAAGTGGGAGGGGGGCAATGTCAAGATTTTAACCAGATGGATCCTTCTGATAGTATCAGAATTAGGGGTGTCAGTTAGTCAGGCGTGATTGCCAGTTAGTTGCCTAGTTTGATACTATTTAATTTTATAATTAATAATTTAGTTTAGGTTTGGTAGAATCTGCATTTGCTGCCAAAATGCCAATTTGAGGGTCGTTGGTGGAGTTTCTATTGAAAAGCTGATGAATCCATTACCACCTTTTTATATATGGTTCTGCCAACTAATTCAGTGCACCAGTGACTCATTCTGAGGTAGATCAAAGTTCTATTTAAATATGAAGTTATATATGATCAACTGGCAACTCATGCCAAAGATGGATTGACCCAATTTAATATTTGTTGATCAGATGAGCATATTTGGAGGGAATAGCTATGATGAATATATAAATGAAATTGATGATCTGATAGAGTTCTGGCCTGGATGGCTGAGGGGTTTCAGAGGTGCAGTAGCCTAGATATAAGTAGTTGTTCATTCCATCCAAACAAACATCTCTCTTTCACCCATCTTTTCTTAATTAGTTAGTAGTTTGTCAGCTCGAGTAGGGCTAAGATGGGACAGAAGATCCCCAATAGGCGTGGGTGATTACACTTGGAGTGGCTGGCACTGCCAGCTCCCATGCTTCCTCACTATAAGGAATTTGTGGGAATCTGGCCAGATGGCTACCAGCGATGATGCGCTGACTGGCTGCCAACCTTACAGAGTGCAATGTGGGCGTGCCATAGCCACTCAAGAAGGGGAATGGAATCACCAGGGCATGCCCAGATGGGTTGGTGAAGGGTCACGAAGGTGGGGCAGCGTTTTAGTGCCTGAGCTGCCCAGGATGGGGGCATGACTCACCAGGGCACATTCTGAGGGCACCTGGGGGTAAGGCGAAGTCGTTGGTGGTAGGTTGGTGGGTTGGTCGCAGACTTGTAGGAGGTTGATACGCCTATGAAGGTGAAATGGCAAAGGGAACCCAGTCTTCATACTGGCTGGCCTGGCACACTAGCGGAAGCCATGGTCAATTTCATGACACATATCACAGCATAACTTCTATAGGGTTTGCATGACAGATATTAAATTAGATACACGACTCCATCTGCGCTCAATTGTAGTAATGAAGTATAATTGGCAAAATTGGAAGCGTCTCTAAGGACTATAAATTCTTTGTATGAGTCAAAATAGCAAAGTGTGGATGTAGAAAGTAACATAGATTTACAGCCTAAAAGGCCTTTTATTTCAGGAGACTAATGCATCAATTTAGCTAAAATTTCCTTATAAAAAAGCGCGTCAACCTCTAAAAGGTTTGAGGCAAACTTCCTGAGGAAAATTAATGCTTTTAAAGATCCATACTTCCTTCACTGAGGTTGATATTGACCAGTCACGTATGGCCTTCTCCTTGTTTGGGGTGATCATGTGGACCTTATCAGAAAAGATTTAAGAAAAAAGGTGTCTTAAGAATCAAGGAACTCACATTTGCATAGATTTAATGTCAGGGACGCTTCTCTAAAGTAAAGACCAACTTGATGCAAGTGTGTTTTGTAGGACTCATGTTCTATGAAAAACATGATATCAACCATATAATACACTATGCATACCCCAATAAAACTCTTAATGCCACACAAAATAACATTGAAAGATTGAAGGCACAATCTTGAGTTTGGAATGCATCACCTAAATTATAAACAAATTTTCCAATGCAAAAGCAGTAAGCCATTTCTGGTTCTTTTTATGCATTTCTTGATTGAAGGCATCTAAACAATGAGTTTTTTGTTATAATTTGCCTTTATAATATATATGGCATTTTGAGCTTTTATGGAAATAAGATGAAAATGGGTATTATGACATGGTATAGGCTGCCATAACTAACACAAGGACGTAGGATACCATCCTATTTTAGACTGAGATGTGTGGTGAAAACACTGATGATGTCCATATGAAGATAAACCCCTTATCCTCTTGCTCCTTTACTCAAAAGTCCAGTGGTTCTTCTTCTCTCAGTGTTAAGGGGTAGCTTTAAGAGTGTCAGGATCTGAGATAATAGGCGAGGGGATATCCTTACTCCAGAAACGATCCCCAATAATCTGACCCCCAAGACCTTACAATCAAAACCTATCCTTAAGGCACTAATTGAAATTTTATTAGAAAACTTCACGCACATGAGAATTAAAGGAGATGCCTTCTAAAAATTGCATCTCCACTACCTGAATCTCAAAAGATCAGCTAAAAACATTTCAATCATGAAGAACAACATAGAACAAGGGGGTTTTATTGTTTTGGCGGTATTGTTGGGATGCGCCATAAGGGTCACACAGGGTCAAACCTACCAAACAATGTATGGATGATGTGAGTATTGTCAGCCCTTTAGACAACTTAAAGATATAATAAGAAGTGGAGCAATTATCTCTAACTACAATTCTTTACTTAAATTAAAATAAGCGGATGCTTTCTGCTCTACTCTCTTATTCCCTATTAACAACCTCCTCCTTCAATTGTCCCTTATCACTTTCATATCAGCAAATTTGGTTAATACCACTCCTTTGACTTTGACTATTTGGTTCCACCATTTTCTCATTGGCTCTGGCAGGGTATGGCATTCTTAAATTATCTATCGCCTTAGTTTGAGGCGATCTACTTAATATTTATTGAATGTCAACATTGCCTTATTTCTGTTCTTATTTTTGGCGGTACTGTTAGGATATTCCATATGGGTCACATAGGTCAAATCCACTGAACACTGGGCGGACAATGTGAGGATTGTTGGTCCTCCAAACACACTCAATCATATAATAAGATATGGAGCAATTTTCATGACAAAACTTTTATCTATTTAATAATTACAGTGGTTCCTCGCTGTCCCACTCTCTCAAAACTACTATCTACCTCCTCTCTTAATCACCCCATCTCACTTATATATCAGTGACTTTGAAATATATCGTTCCATTGGCTTAGACTATTCAGGTCTGCTGTATTCTCATTGGTTTTAGAATGATATTTTAAATTCTCTATTGTCTTAGTTCGAGGCGATCTAAGATTGTTTGTCAAATGTTGACATCATCTTACTGCCTTATTTAAAGGTGATCCAATAACAACTCATTCATACCCAATATCGCCTCATTTCAAGGCGCTCAAATACTTGTAATCAATTATTTTAGTCGATGGATTCTCGCCAATCTGCCATAGCTTTTCAGGGTTTATTGTCTAGTTATATAAGAATCTTGACATTACCTCCCCCCTTTGATTGGACAATAAGCCTCCTATTGTTTATACACTCAGAGGAACTTTTTATGCACACAATTTATTGATTCAACCACTCACTGAGTCTTTGATGGTGTAGGTGTCAACTCCCATTTTATCAATTACTTTGAATGGACCAATCCAAATGTTGGCCAACTTGCGTTTCTGCCTAGACCCATGCTATCCGTGGAACAATAACAATTTCACCTTCTTGGAACTGAGCTAACCTGCTACGCCATACCTGATCAGCATCCTGATTCTTGACCTTTTTGGCCAAGATAAAGGAGTATGCTTCCATTTTCAACTTGATCAGCGTGTCAGCTAAATTAGTTAAGTAACAGTGGGGATCCATTCCGCCATTAACTTCTATGCACAAATAGAGCAATGCTGGAAAAGCATGGTGTCATCCATATAATAATTGAAAGGGGCTCTCTCCTGTGGCAGAATGATAGCTGATATTGTAAGCAAAGACAGCGGTAGACAGGAGGGAACTGTAAGTCTTGGGACCAGCCCCTACAACTGGATAGGGAGCAGCATCCCTTTCGGACCAAAAGGGGCCAAAGGCCCAAGTGGACCCCCTGTTGCAGTTGAGCGACCTGGCGCATGTGGTTGATGAGCGCTGGGTAACTGCTCTTCCACCTAGAGATATCCAAATCTCTCCCCTCCCCCTACCCAACCCTGATAAAATTAATAGAGGGGACCTGCCAGGAGATCATGCAGGCCAGGGGCCTTAGGCGGGCCCCTGGGACCCCCCACTTACCAGGAAAAATTTACCAAAATTTTGAAGAAACTGCCAGTGCAAGTATCAGAGCCCGGCCTGCAGATTCCAGGCTAATGGAGCCAGTATGGACTGGTCAGGTCTGAGAATCAGACTGGAACTCAATTTGGGTTTCGAACCAGGCCACCAGTGACTCAGACCAGTTGCCCCCACCCCTCAGAATGGATCTGAGAAGCTCAGATTTCATAGACAACCAAATCAAGAGTTTGGACTAAGTTGTGGACAACTGAGCACCAGGGCCACAGCCTCCCAGGATTAATCTGGGAAATTGAACTGCTTGAGCTGCCCAACTTGAATGGTCAAGGCCCAGATTGGTACCATCAACCTGGTCTGGCCCCAAAAATATGGGAAAATCAGCAAAAGTCTTTTAATTTTTGCCAAGATTTTGGAATCCATCCATCCACTCCCCCACCCACCAGCCAACCAAAACCCATTGCCAATCCCCAACCTCCCAATACCTAAGGCAACTGCTCTGTTGATGGGCAGTTGTCAGTTCATTCTCTGTTCTCCTCGCGCTTTGCACCAAAATAAAGTTGATTACCCTGTACGCCTTGTCACGGACTCCTCCTGTTGTTTTCCCTATTCAAAATTATGCTGATCAATCTGGCAAAGCGCGCAACCACCCAAATAATTATCTCGATGATTGCCAAATGGGTCATCTGGTTGCTTGACCCCACCACACAGTGGTAAATCATATCCGCGGTGAACCACCTTGCTCTCAATGATGGAGTTGGCTCTCCATCCATTTTTGCATATCTGTTAAACATTAAACTGTCTGTTTGCTTCACCGACAGGCTTTCTGAGAGCGCTCCTCTATTGGAGCAGCCTCAGGGCGCCCCCACCCCGAGGGCCCACAAGCTCAGCCCCCACACCTGGCTCATCCGCCATTGATCCCACCCACCTAAGGGCCCCAGAGTATGCCAACCAAGGGGAACTCGGCCCCAACGCTTGTCTTGGGCCCATTTTCCCCTCCAAAAGCACCCCTGTTCACGCGGTGGGTTTTGTGCCGCCCCTCTCTGGAGCACAGACCCACCTACCCATAACTGAAGGCCAGCAACCGCGCACCCTGGAGGAGTCATCATCCTCCCCGCCTCTCCCGCCCTTGGGGGTTGCCCCACAAGACTCGCGGTTGCCCCCAGTGCAACCATCTGGTTTGCCTTGGAGGCCTTTAGTACGTTTATAAACATTTACTTTTCTCACATCCCTACTAGATCCCCCCTTCCTCTAGTCTCATGGACTGCTGTGCCCTTGGCATTCTGGGCTCTCCACTGGGTGCTTACACACCCTGACTGGGAGCCCAGTATAATTCTTATCAGCCATTTCCATGACAGGAACTCCAATCAGAGGGTCTATCTATTACCAGCCTTCATAGGATTTTCACCAATGTCCCATTGATCCGCTTGACCATTCTGTTGGACTCAGGGTGGTATGAGGTCATCAGAACCCCATGGATGCCCATTAGCTCATTAAACTTTGGAAGGATGTGTGAGGTGAAGTTGGTTTGAGTATTGGTGAGAATGAAGTGAGGGCAGCCATGTCACTGGATAATACATTCCATCACAAGCTTGGCCACTGTGGCTTCCCCCAAATCCCATATTGCTCACGATTCAACCCACCTGTTCAAGTGGTCAATCGCCACCAAAATGTATTTGGACTGGTTAGCTCCCGTTGTCAGAGGGCCAATGACTTTGAGGGAAACCATATGCCAAGCAAAATGTGGTTTCACTAACTGGTATGAAGCCTTCTGGCAGAACGGCTTTTTTACTTGGCACTGTTAGCAGCAGGATATGGTTTCAGCACATCGAAGTTCATGCTTTCCCAATAATACTGAGGGCTCAACAATCAAACGTCTTGCGCATGACACCATGTGCTACTGCCTTATGCGCACTGACAATAATGCTAGGCTGTGCTGAGGGTTGCGGGAAGTTCACCATATAATTAATGATCCGCTTGTATACTCCCCATTATGTTAAAAGGCATTTATTCACATCTTGTTTAATGTTTTATAACTTGAGGCGGTTTGTCATTGTATTTCCCGCTGAGCATCTTAATGTACATCACATTACTGAAATCCGCCATAATGGCAATGGTTCGCAATCTCATAAGCAGTCAGTGTTCTGGTGTATTTCTACCAGTCAGTGAAGGATCTCAAAGTCATACGCCTGCAGTTTGAGGGCCCATTGGGCTAGGCGCCCTTCAGGCTCCTTGAGGTTCTGCAGACAACATAACAAAGCATGATCTATCACAACTTTAAACTTCACCCCATGCAAATATACCCTAAATTGCATATTCATAGATTATCACTCTGCACTCCCACTCAATCATGGTATTATAATGTTCATGGAAGCTCAGGATTTGACTGCAGTATGCCACTGGGTGCTCCTCCCCCTCATCGTCTTTTTGGGATAGGACTGCACCTACAGCAGAAAGGGATGCAACCAATAGATGATTAACTCTTGTCAAAGTTTAGTAGAGCACCAACACACTGATCAGCACTGTCTAAAGTGTGTCAAAGGAGCATTGACGGCGTTCCATACATTCAAACATGTCATCCTTTTTTAACAACTCAAATAGTGAGCCCCTAATACATCTGAAGTTAGGGGATGAAGCGTTGTAAGTAGCTGACAATTTCCAAAAATATCTGTATGTTGCGCTTACTGTTTGGTGTAGTCATTTTTTGGATGGCCTCCACCTTGGCCAGCTGTGGTTTTTAGCCCCTTATAGTCTACCACAAACCCAGGGCATTCCAGCTGGTCTTTGAAGAAGAAAAATCTATGGGCTTAATCTTGATGTTTGCCTCAGTGAGCTGGAGGAATACCTCTTCTAGATGATCAAGGTGCTCATAAAAAGTTCAGGAGAAAACCTTGATGTCATTGAGGTACACAAGGACACACAACAGCTTCAGATCACCAAGGATAGTGTCCATGGATCGTTGGATCATAGCAGGGCATTACTAGCCCTTGAGGCATATGGGTCAGTTGGAAAAGCACTTGGATGTGTTTATGGTGCATTTCTCCTGTTCTGCCATGGCAATTCAATTTTCCAGTAACCCTATAAAAGATCCATTGCTGAGAAGTAGCGAGCTCCTCCTAACTGACCTAATGCATCTCAACTCAAGGCAAGGGATATTAGTCCTTCTTAGTGATACTGCTGAGCTTCCAGTAGTCTATCACCACCCAGTTTGTACCATCCTTATTTTTACAATCAGAACAAGCAAAGACCACGGATTCTTGGATGGGTTGAGCATCTCTTGCTTCAGTAACTTATCATTTCCTCGGTGACAACTTATTCAGCTGCCCTTGATTGGCGGATCAGCTGAGACCTTATAGGGTATGCTCTCTGTGTCCAGTCAATGAATCACTCCCTGCATGCACCCTAAATCGTGGTCATTGATGGCGAAAATCTCCCTATACTTCTAAAATAATGCTATCGCTTGGTCTTTTTTCTAATAAACCTATTAAATTATCCCGCAGTACCAGTCATTACACCAGGCTTTGGCTTGACAGTTAGACCAAATTCATCCAGTGATATGAACTTTTGAACCCAAAGAATCTCCTCAACTGGACTCAAATGTAAATACGTCACTATTTTGATAAAGGCGGATTTACATGTTCATTCTGGAGATTCAATAACAAGACCTTGATCTCCCTACGTCCCTGGAATATAATGCCTAACGCCACATGAGGCTCAAGCTGCTTTTGCTGATAAGGCCCAATGACCTCCCCATAGAGTCTGGCTGGCACTTCCACCTTTAGATAAGTGTTCACTATGACTTGGTGTCTGAAAGGAACGGATATAGGTCCAGCAGCTCTGAGCAACAGCCCTTGATGTTCATATATCTGCTGGGGAAGGGCCCAGTTCTTGCTCTTTAGTCAATGGTAGTAAACCGTAATTACCCATTACTATATGCAAGGTTGATATTTCCCATGTGCGCCAGATCCTTTGGCACTCTGCTAGAGGTAAAGTAAATTGGGATCCGCTGCCCCAGAATTTCAGGGGTATCTGCGGTCATATCAATGACAACTACAAAGTTTCACATGAAAGCAGTCCTAATTAGTAGGTCATAATTATTGTTTGGTAGCACTATCACTGAGGTTGACACTACAATCAACATAAACTGCAAAGGTAGCTTGCTATACGCTCCCTCAGAGACCGCGCTTTCCGCTCCAGCGGTCCCATACACAATTTAATGTTCTACATCAGGTTTTTATTCAACTTCACCACCAACTTGATAGAAACTATGGTGAGTGGGGTACCCATATCTATTATAGCATGAACTCTATTTTTTGCTACAAAAATGCCACAGTATTTACACTTAGGATAAGAAGAATATTGCCTGTTTTAAACATGGACATTTAAAGGATCTCTTTTTCAAGAAAACTCATAATTTCCCCACCGACTTTGGGATATTCTTTGGCAATAGCGTCTACCAGAAGAGAGACGTTTACACCTTTAAGAGAAGGCGCATCTGCAGCTGTATCCAGCTTGTCTGAAGAAGCATGGGCAAAAATTTGGCAGGAGTAAAGCTTCAGTTGCTCCTGAGGTCCTTCATCCACCACGGCCTTGGCTTGCACCCATGTCAATACATTTACTCTTCCAACCCGTTGCTGTTTTAAAAATGTCATCGCATTGAGGGACTTCCACTGGATATACTACAATAGATTCAGGTGGGACGTTTGGGGCTGGGATAGCAGAGGTAGAAAGTCCCGTATCTACTCCTCTCCATCTTTTCCCTGGTAATATTGATCCTGTTGCACGTAGTGAACTTGAAAGTTAGGGCAACTCCATGCCAGGTGGCCAGGGCGATCATAAAAGCAATTACCCTGTAGGGACCGCGTCCTTGGTTCTCATAAGAGGGTCCAGGCTGATGGTTTAATTTTTACAATCAGCATAAAATTTCAGGTCAATAGGATGATTTCTGAAAATCTGCGTAACTAGGTCCAGGTCAGTAGTTGGGCTGCTGAAGATTTTTATAATTAGGGATGGAGAGGAAGTCAAACTTATGGGGGTAACTTGGCCAAGATTGAGGCGTGTGATTATAATAAGGCTAGGTTACTAGGCGAAATCTGGACAGGATGGGAGAATTCCCCCAAATAAGGAAGGTCCAGTGATGGTGGCAGTATGTTTCCGCTCTGTATTTGGTGGAGGGAAGGTAGCGGATAGATGGCGCAAAAACTAAACAATTTTGAGTAGGAGGACGTCATTGTCCAAAATTGGGGTCATGACATTGTAAAGCTCGCAATATGGCTTCATTGCAGAGGTCATTGTGAGGCACACATCAGATTTGGATAAAGTCCCTGCTCCAATTAGCACATGTGCTATCACTGTAAATTGGTCAGCAAACGCAGTGAGAGTCTCATTACATTGGATCTCGTTAGTCAAGAATTTAGCCATTTGCTGCAACATCTTTGTGGTACCCCTGAACAACTGCAGCACAGTATCCTTCACTTCTTAGTATGTAAAGGAGCTGCTTGGAAGATAGCAGGTTACTTGATTGGTACTCCCAACATCCAAGGCGGATATTAACAGTTTAGCTTTAGCTGATCTGAGGCGCCTTCTGCTGAAAACTCAAAATGTTTAAAGAAGCTGTGGATATTCCCATTGCAATTAAATGGAGGCAGCTTATTGATACAAACCTCCTCCTCCCACTCATAACTGTGACCTTTTGGGATGTACTGAGGAATGGGTCAAGATTCATAAGTGGTCTCTCAATGAGGAGCTGGTTCAGTGGCAGGTGATCTATCCGCAGATTCAGAGGTAGTATGGGCCTCTTTGGTGGGCAGTATAGCCATTACTTGGGGGAATTGGCTCTCCAATACATATTCATCCCCAAAGCTTTCTTCCTGGGTGTAGTAGCTCATCAGTGTCATATTCTCTGTAATAAAATTCTCACTGAGAAGCCCCTTGTCACACATCCACTATTCAATGAAGTGACTGGGAGATAACGTCCAATTTTTGCTCTGAACAATGAAGTCATTCAGTAGTGTCATCCAAGCAATTAGCAAGTTGCCTGTTTGTGTTGACAAAAATCTGCATTTGACTAAACGTTCTGTTGAGATGGTTCATCCGTTGTTCAGTTCCTGAAGGAGCTCATTCTGCCTCTTGAGCACCATGTCTAAAGCAAGTTTGAGTTCTGCATATTCAGCTGGTGCAGTGTTCTGTGAAGATTTTCCCTCCAATGCAGGTCTGATGTGACATGACTAGCGACTGGAGAATTTTTATTATGATTTTGTGGTTGATCAACGGCCCCCTGTAGTGAACACCACTTTTTATATTTTGGCGGTATCATTGGGATAAGCCTTAAGGGTTGCACAGGGTCAAATCACTGAACAATGGATGGACGATGTGAGAATTGTCAGTCCTCAAGACAACTAAAAATTATAATAGAAATATGAAACAATTAGATCTTACCACAATTCTTTATTAAATTATAATTAGCAGATGCCTTCTACACTACTCTTCTCTTCCCTATTAACAACCTCCTCCTTCAATTAGACCATCTCACTTATATATCAGCAACTTTAATTGATACCACTCCTTTGGCTTAGACTATTTGGTTACGCCATATTATCATTGGCTCCATCAGGGTATGGTATTCCTAAATACTCTATTGCCCTAGTTTGAGGCGATCTACTTAATATTTGTCAATGTTGACATCAACATATTGCTTATTTGGAGGCGATCTAATAATAACCCTATATGACCCAATATCGCCTCATCCCAAGGCGCTCAAATATTTGCACACTGTCAATCATGGTCGGCGGATCTTAGCCAATCCATAATATCTATCCAGGGCTTATCATCCAATCATATCAGAATCTTGACAGGGTCATCAACCAGGTGGTCAATCTAGAAGGATGTGAAAGATCCTTATTTTACGGGGCCATAGAGGTCCCCTTGACAAGGTGACCCCAAGCACCCTATAAATATTGACACCTTTCAACTTAAAGCAGTCTATTTCACCCCATCTTTTCATCTTCATCAATCGCTCCACTAGTTTTACAGTTTCAAGCCCATTTTGAACCTTGACTACAATTAAGAGAACTGTTAAGCCAACAAGTGGTGCTCACTACAAGGGGGCTCCAAGCTGTCCAAGTGAAGATGTTTCAAAAAAAGGAAGAATAACAGCAATCAATTAGATCAACCTGCTGATTAGTTAAAAAGCATAATTTAGTTGATTAATACCTCTCAGTATGAATTACCTCTTCTACAGCCTGAAAGCCTAGAATTTCTGGCCACCTTCCAATAGCTTTACCACTTTTTGATCACAATCATTATCAACTCCACTATGAGAAATCAAATAGGCTATTAAACAACTATTGAATGGCATCTACTCCATTAGAGGCCACTCCATTCAATCCAGTGTCTCTTTGGTTCCTTCCACAATATAATATTTATATACCTTGCCCCTACTTCCCTCCAATGAATTGGCCTTGGGTACTGAACGCTATCTCTAAAGGTTCGTCCATACAGCTACATACCACATCTTTTATATAGCTAGTTTAAATCACCATGAAGTAGTACAACAACTTGGGCTCACTTAAACCCTACAATCAAATATTTTCAATTTATACAATGCTGCCTCCTCCTTTAATCACAACAATTCAGAAGCCGCTGTCAATAACAATGAGCTGACTAATGAGGCTCATAATAAACTTGCTATGCTTGATAGTGGAATATTAAGTTATCTTGAGGACCATCTTTATCAAAATGTATAACTTTTCAGGTCCACCTGGAGCCATTGCCTCAATCAGATCGAGGACCTTGTTTGGACACTTCAGCAGCAATACCAGTAGGTAGCCTCACGCGATATTTCCTACTGGATTAAAGATCCTGTAGGTCCTAAAGGAACTAGGGTCCAGAAGGTCCAGAAGGCCATAAAGGACCAGAATAGCCCAAGGTCCTTAGACCCCAAAGACCTTCTGTCTAAATGGCACCTATTCTAGTTGATCTTAAAGACTCCTGGAAACAAGACATTTTAACAGCTCTCACTTCTTTAGGGATCAAATACAAAATGTGGCCCAAAGATGAATGCTTTAATTAATGGAGTCCCCTTAATCCCAGAGCCGTAATCAATGCCTTGTCAGACAAGATATATATTATAATGAATTTGCCAAGCTCACCAATAACTGCATCACTCAGCTTAAATAAACCTGTCATGAGTTCAAAAATTGCTTGAGTAGCTCTGATAATCAGCTTATCCTCCAATTTATTAAAATTTAAGCCCTGAAGGAGCAAGTTGCCCTCAAAGCCTCACTTGCCTCTCTAAACCAAAACTGGGATGAGATTTAAGAGGATCTAGGAATATTAAGATGACAATTGGATCAACAGGCCCCTCACAACTATGCAGAATAAAGATTTATGAGACTGCACCAGTTCCTGATTTCAACTTTAAGTCTTGTGGAGCTACCCCTGTGGATAAATTTGGAGAAATTCACATTTGATAATAAGAAGAGGAGGGAGCTGTCAGCCGTTACTATCACCCTGGGTGACTTGGTCTAAGTGGTAGATAAAGGTGGGTGACAGCGTATCTCATAAATGTCGCCTCTTTCCCCCCATGCCAACTACCCATGAGTTGGTCCAGGAAATTTAGGTGTGTGTGAGAAAGTGGTGGCGGCCAGGGGCCATTGTCAGCAGAGGGTTGGCATAAATCCCCCCAGAATGTTGTCTCCAGAAGTTCAAGTTCTACTAATAAATCTAGATTTGATATCGAGCAGAGATAGATTAAGTTAATAAATTTCAAGCTTGGAAATCCCAACCGCCACTCCCCTTCATCGCCAGCAATCATCAGCCCATCCCTGAGAGGTAATGGTGCACTAAACCCCTTAATGTCTAAATGGGATTGGCTGTATATATTCTGCCATGGGCGCACCCAGTTGCCCGCCAAATGAAGTGTCGTCAATATGCTAAAGAGGTGGGGTGGGAGGAAAAAATTTTGTGGCAAAATTTTAAGCGTAAATTGGTTGGACAGGCTGAAATAAATCCAGCATTGTAACAATTTTACCTTGTTGAAATGCCATAGTTAAATTGCATAATTATTCTTAAAAGTGAGTAAAATAGTTCTTATTACCTAATTTATTTGTTTGTGAGCTTATAAGATGGCTGAACTCAACAGGTTCCATTGGCACTCCATTTTTCTATTTCCACTTATCTCAGTTCCTATAAAAAAGATCCCTAGAAAATTGAATTTCATTTATAACATTAGCAGTCCGTTTAACATTTATTAGCTATGATTGCCAATTTTGGAAATCTCTGGCTGGTGCTCGTGGCCGCCTTACTACTGTTTCATCCCATAATATGTATGGTTATACCAGAGGCATTTTGGCTGGTGTTCTGAGTGGTCATTCACCCTGATTTCCAGGAAAGTCTTATTCATTAGCACGCTCCATGAAATAAAGCATAAGAAGAAACTTGAATTGAAAACTGGAAGTTGGATTACAAGAAATAAAAAGATAAAATTACAGCAAGTGTATTCATCTTAGAGAAAGTTACATGCCACTGCCAAGAGAAAAATGATGGTGAAACTAAAATTTTTTTACAACTCTTCATCTGAAAACAGGAATCTTGGATTTAGCCATGAATGAAAAATTTTTTCCTAAGATATTGACTACATTCCAAAACAACACAATGGAAATTTAACCAACTTTCAAGAGAAAGTAATTTCTCATGATATATGTAAATATTGGCAACAGTTTCCTTGCTGTTATATACTTTTATCAACTCCAAAACTGCTTAAATTTTAAAATAAGGTTCAGCGTTTTTTAAACTTTTATATGATTATGGTGGGATGTGGCAATTGTCAGAAGGCAATTAATTTAATTAATTGTCTAATTGTGGAGAGCTAAAACTTGTCCTACCCAAATTAGCAACAAAAAGTGGACTTACAGTGAGGTAAAAGATGACATATGTTTAATTTTGGCAGCCCAGAGAGCATTGCAAATTGAAAGCAAAATAATTTTTTATCCAAACAAGAGTAATAACACATAGATGACTTTGCTGATAGGTTCTATAAAGAATTTTCAAATTTTCACTAGTGTAGGAAAGCTAATTAATTTGATGTAAAAATTGCAATAAAGGCACTCCATCCACTTATATAATTAATTTGGGCTATTATTTTAGCCTTAAATTTTGATATAAAAACATCACATATAGTCATATTTTTAAGAAATTTATTAATAAACATTTGATACACCAAACCTTTGTTACAAAATGCAAATTTCATGAGGATTTTTTTTGAAACAAAAATGCAAATTCGCCTGAATACATATGGCAAGGATGGTCACATTGAAAAGTTCTGCAGAGCAAAGAAGTCAGATAACAACTTCAGCATGGTTATACCTAATGACAAGGTGAACCAAGTGACTTATCATCTAAAACTAACCAGGAGAAATAAATGAGAACAGTCTATCTCCGTTCATGCTCAAATTTGAACCATTTAAAGAACACCCTAAACAGTTTAGATGTAGCACAACTTTTTATGGACTATGACCCTAAACATAATGTATCAAGAATTTAGTACTAGAGTGAATGTAGTTACTCGTCCAAATTTAATTGGAAATAATCCCAAATACTAGATTAATGACATTTCATCATGTGAAGCAATTCCAGGACATGCAAACAAACATGAAGTGGGCTAAAACACACCTGATGACTACGTGATATTGATTACAATGGCTGCCATTATTGGAAAAGATACCTTTATAATTGAACAACCTATGCAAATATTTAATTTGGAAAACAATATCACTATCTACAAGTAAACAAAAATTGCACATGACTCAGATATTACATATGCAGGATTTCTGGTATATCAAGTCAAGGTTAGAGCAATCATTGTCAGTGAGGCTCTAATGCATATTATTTCTATATAGTTGGTGAAAATTAAGGCTCACACAAGGTCTGGACTATACCAAGAAATATAAGACTGTGGGGCTACAAACCACCACTATAAAGAAGCATTCAGTGCTTTTCCTTACGGTTTTGGTTTCTAATTTTTACAGCATTAGTGATTGTTCCGCTAACCAAAATTATGAGATGTTGATAAAACTGGCTTCACGCGTCAGTATGGGGTTTATTATGGTTTTCTTGATATACTTTAATAATTTTAGGGCAAATTTTGCCACAGTTTACAACAAAACTGTGATTTGCTCCAAAGCATTAAGAATAAATATCAAACTAGTATATGCAGACAGAATTATACTAATTTAGTATTGCCAGTCTGGATGACACAAAATGAAACCGCCTGTTTAATTAAAGAATAACATGAATAGTTTTTAAAGCATAGAGGCTGATAGTTATTAAATTTAAAGAGTTGTGAATTTTGAAGCTAAACTCATGTTGGAAAAAACCAAACAACTTCATGACTAAACATGCACCCAGGAGGAAAGCTAGAAACAAACATTGCTTCACATCTGGAATTTTAACCTTGGTTCAAGGTAAGATATTATTTTTGGCTACTAATTTTTTAATAAACCAATACAGATAATGAACCTTAGTGATATGATATTCTCAGTTGATTCCAATGGTGAACTTGTATCATCCCAAAAATTGGGTAAGCTATATAAGATGAGATTACTAGTAACATGAAATTGAGGATATGTGCTAAATTTTTGATGCATAGAATTATATTGACAATATATTTAACAGAAAAAGAAAAAGTTATCCCCCCCCCCCCTTGGGTTGGGACCATCTAGTACTAAAAAAAGAAAAAGTTATAGATATATCAGTGTACCCTTTTATCTTATATAATGAATATTTTGTTATCAATTATCTTTGAGTTAGGCTTAATAACTTTACTTTAAAACAAATGCTAACATTTCCTTTATGCTATTTAACATCAAATACTTTAATGATGGATGACAAAAATCTTTTTCTGATGACTCTTGATGGAGGGTTGTACAGAAGACCTCTCTAACATATTGTTAATGATGAACTTAGCACAACAAGGGGTGTTGTAAATCCTAGCTTGCTGCCCTTTGAAGATCTCGCATTAAATGACATGTTAGAAGAAGATAGACTGGTCAAACTGAGGGGATAAGCTGGAATTTTACTAAATTGTGACTTTCCAATTGTTAAAGCTTTAAAACCGTTAGTGCTTAATTGAGCACCAATTGATAAAATTTGGTATCTAATTCCGCTTTTCTGAATGATACTCAATTCAGCTCCTTGTTTAACTGCACATGTTCCTTATATGTGCGTTGTTTAATTTGGTAATAATAATAGATTATAAAGGGCATTAGTAGTATGAAGACTACTATAGTTGAGCTGATAGCCAAGATATTAATTAGGCTAAAAATCAATGGGTGCTTATATTGATATTGAGTTTGTCTGGAATTGTAGGGACTACTTTCTTATTTTGTCTAGCAGAATTTAATCTAGGATAAGTTTCAGAGGTTCTTCTTCCTTCTTGTCATGTAGAGTCCGCAGAGATAACAATAATATAGACAAAGGGTCTTCTTGTCCTTCCAACTCTAATCACAAGAGCGAAAACTGTCTAATTATAAAAAACATTTGGTCTTCCTATTATTTCTTTCTATATGCTTTATTATAAAAATTAAGGGAATTTATAGAAAATTTGGCGCACGCTCTTTGGTTGGCACCTTCAATTGGGAACAACAGTCATCACCAATGAATTAACCCTCCAGGTTCACATGAAATGATGATCTTTCTCATTGAATTAATTGGGTTCTCTCCTCTACTTGACTGCAAACTTTTCTAAGTTATTTTAAGAATGGGTCCCAACGTCTTTGTTCAACTTCCATCAAATTACCCTTAGTTGATAACAACCTTCTTAGGTAGTGGGACTATTACCTATAAACAATAGATTATGATCTAAAAAAGGTTAACTCAAAAGTTGCTTTACCACAGGCGGCATTACTTGCCAGCTACTCATATACCCTATGTCAATTTTAAACTAAACCTGATCAACTCCTAAAAGTCAATTAAGTTATCAATAACGAATTTCCACCGTAACCATATATTTATTGTCAGAGATCATCCTAATGTAATACTCATCAATCCAGAATATTTTAATCAGGTGGATCAATAAATATTTTCTGAAAATATTTATCCAAATAATAGTTATTATAAATGCAATGGATAACTCTCACATCCACTAGTGGGATGAATCCCCTAGTGGACCAGAAGATTAACTATAATTGATGAAGCTGGGTAATGTGGTAAAAATCCCAATACATCCCTCACTTGACCAGATTATCCAGCAATAAAAATTTTCTGGGAGCATACACTTCTTTGATTATGACTGAGTCTGCCAGCATGATTTATTTAAAGCTTTCTTGGTCCATCTCCATTCCTTGCTAGATGCATCTCAGGTTAATCCATTTTCTTTGCATATTTTCATTCCATTCCTCCTTGCTGATGCCTCTGCAGTGCGCAGTTCCTACAGCCACATGCCATGCCAGCCTAATTCAGCTGTTTTTTCCAATAAAAAGGTCAGGAAAGCCTGTTTTCCTCCATGTCAGGGTTATAAAACACCTCGTCTGTTAAAGGATAATCTTGAGTGGCTTTTCTGATTCATTGTTATTTGTATTACCCCAAGCTGGAATTCATATCTTAAGGGACTACTCCTGAAAAATCTGGTTAGAATCCATACTGATTCCACCAATGTGTCTCACTTCTTTTGCGCCTTGGGACTACTCACAGTGGACCCACTTTCAACCTGAGTTGATTCTACCAATAACATAGGGGACATCACCAGATGTTTTTTGCTAATGAAAAAAAAGTAACCTTTTATATGTTGACTTTTTATGTTTATATATTCTTTATGATTTTTATTTTGTATTTTTTGTATTTTTCCTTATGTTATTTTTGCAATAGGACTTAACCTATTATTAGGTTCAGAGGTCCATCTTTCCATTTCTCATACATCAATTCAGTGGTTTGTTTTTTAAACTTAACCAGCTATCATGGTTCAGAGGTCTACTTTAAGACTTAACCACATATCATAGTTCAGCGGTCCCACCTGGGACTTGACCAGCACTAGAAATGACTTATTTTTTTTTCAAGGCTCATTGGTCCTTCTGGAACATTGCACTTATTACCCCCCTAGATTCAATACTTAAATATTATTTTTATGACACAGGTTCACTAAACAACCATCCACAATGTTCTTAATTAGTTAGGCATCAGTCACTATCTTGATGTGGAAATCCAGCTAACTATTGCTCACTGGTGCAATCTCTGCTGTATTCCACAAATTACAATAGTAAAAAAATTAGTTGTGGTAAAAGGTTGAATTTGAATGGTTTTAAATAAGTTGCAGTGAGGAGATCAAAAAATGAACCCTATTACAAGCTCGCTGCTATTATTTAATATAACTTGAAGTAAAAAGAAAGATAGGCTTAAATTATTTACTTCAAGACAAATTAGGAAATATGGGGGTTTGACCTATTCTATCCTTTTGAAACTCACCTTGCTTTGATGGAACGGCTGATGGAGGGTCAATCATAGGCAAGGTAAACCCATGGGGTAAAGAGATATATATTTAAGCCAATCAGATAATGGGACCTCTGAATGACTTGTCTGATTCTTCTGCATGGTTAGTGCAATCCAACTACCTAAACTCGTGCTATTTGGCCAAGTTTCATTAATGAAAGTCTTTCCCCAATTTGAGGGTTCCACCAAGAATTGTCCAGGGTCTTTTGGCTGATATTATTTTTATTTCCATCCAAAATGCTATTATCACAATATTTGACTTGTAATTGTCCAACGGGATTTAATAAATTTGGACAATTCTCGCCCAATACATTCTTCTCCCAAAATTGAGATAGCAATTGTCCAATACTTGGCAATCAAAATGAACGGACCTGACCATAAAGTGCCCAGATTATTTCTTCATCTAAACTCCATGGGTGTCGCAATAGGCTACCATATCACCCACATGGTACTCCTGTATTGCTGGTCATTTCTTGTCGTCTGTTGACTTTGCTTTAATCCTTTTCTCTAAGGTATTATCATACGCCTGTAATTGCAGTTCAATCATAATACTGTCCATTTGGTTCAGGTATCAATCAGTATTCATTCCAGTGCTGGCTCTATGGAAGATTACAAAGTTGGTGGTAAAGGTGCCCTTCATCTGTAAAGTAATTTGAACGGCGTTTTTCCTGTCAATATATGATGACTTATGATATAGGCGAAGGTAACCAAACATAGATAAGTTCCTTAGGCGGAACTTTTCCTGGCAACTAATTTGCTTAACGTCACAGCTAGAGTTTATTAATTTAATCCACTATTCCATTTATTTCCGGCCTATATGGAACTGATACTAATGCTCTGATCCCCATCAATTCGTTAAGCCTTGAGATTACATAGGAGGTAAAGTTGGTTTCATTATCGCTCAAGATAACTTGAAAGCTTCTGAGCATGTATATCACTTGATCAAATATGAACTTTGATGTGCTCACAGCAACCATTTGATTAAGCCTTTGGTTTCAATCCATTAGTTATATGGTCTAATACCAGTATATTTATTTTGCGCCTCCTGTACTGATACTCAGGGGTCCCAATCCATCTAATATCACAGTGTGCCACGAAAATCCAAAGCGTACTAGCATGTATCCTGTTATATTCTTATGAGGTTTGTGAAGTTGGGATTCCAAACAATAGGCCATGTAGTCAGCGACATCATAGTTGATCAATTCCCAGTAGTAGTACTGGAGATTATGGTCCATAGTTTTCATTCAGGCCACCATGGCTGATGACTGTGTGTGGCTCTGAGTTTAAACTCGTTATGACAGCTTTCAATAAAACTGTTATTAATAATCGTTTAAATAATTGTCCATTTTTCATTATTGTAATATCAATGCTTTCTTTAGCGCACCTTTAATACCTCAAGGTTTATCCCTGACATTGCCTTCAATCATTCTTTGGAATAATTCATCCACCTGATGATAGAAAACTTGGACTTCAGGCAATCTTGATAATATGTCAGCGTTTTAAAGCGCTGCTCCTTCCCAGTATAGTATTCTAAAATCGTAGGCTTTTAATTTTAAAGCCCACCAGGTCAGTCTCCCCTCTGGTTCCTTCAAGTTAGGGAGCCAGTGTAAAGGTGAGTGTTCCATCACTACTTTCAAGTGCGTTCCATGGATGTACACTCAGAATTGTAAGCATGTATATATTACCTTATGGCATTTTTGCTCTGTCATGGTATATTTCCTCTTCACTTGAATTATTGTTTGACTCACATAGGCGACTGGATGTTATTCCCCATCTTCATCCACATAGCTCAAAACGGTCCCCCAATTGCATCAGTGATGCATCAGTTTTGATGATGAATCCCTGATTAAAATTTGGGCACTTTAAGACAAGGCTAGGCATTAGATATCAGCGTAATTCATTGAACAACTCTTGGTCTTCTTTATTCCACACAATCCTTTTTTTAATCATTTAATAAGTGGAATAAAGGCTCTGTAATTTTTGCGAAATCTTTTATGAATTGATGATAGGACTACCATCCAAAGAAATACTTGAATATCCTGAACGCTCTTAAAGAATTGACTTTCACTTGATAGACATAATCTTCTGCTGTTGGGGTTTCAGCCCGTTGTAAATGATAACAAACCCCAAGTATTCAAACTCTTTCTTGAAAAAATGACATTTCTTTAGCTTGTATTTCAAGTCCACCATCGCCAGGCACTTGAAAACTTCTTCTAAATGCTCCAAATAGTCATTGAAGGTCCTTTTTAATACATTTATATCACCAAATATAATAAGACTTAGGATAGCTTAGATTCACTAATGATAGAGTCCATTGCTCTTTGGAATGTAGCTGGCGCGTTACAAAATCCCTGGGGCAACTGGTCAGCTGGTGGAGTCCCTATGCGGTAATGATTGCACATTCTTATTGGTCCTCTTTTGCTAAATTGATTTGCCAATATCCTGAAATTAAGTCCATCATTAAAAAGTATTTGGCATTCCCTAGGAAATCAAGCACGTAGTCAATCCTCAGTAGTGGATAAGAATTTTTTTAGTGATTATGTTCAATCAGCAATTATCAATCACTACTCAATTTGATCTGTCCTTCTTTTGTACTATCAGGATCAGACTTGCCATGAACTTGATGATGGGACAAGGAGCCCATGTTCAACATGCTTGCTGATTTCTTTGCTGATCACAGATTCAGTAGCTCTAGACCTTTAAATAGGTTTATCCTTATCAGTAAATATTCACCCAGTGTTGACCTAGTGGATCACATTCTTTAAGCATACCAAGTCATGGTCATCCTGGGCGAATATCTCATGATACTTCTCAAATAGTCAAAGCACATCTTCTTGCTGCTGCTCAGAAAAATCAGCCAGCTGTTTTTGATCTACTAAGACATTATCACTTTTGGCAATTTCTGGTGGCAATCCCATTCTGGTTAGCATTCTAAAATCATGAAATTGCTGAACTCTGACATTGAGATTAGATGTAGAAATGCGCAACTTGATTTTTGCTATCTTCATCAGTTTCTTTCCCATATTATCCAGTAGCACGTTTATTTCTCATGTCCTGGCATAATTATCTCTGGTTCTACCTTTGTTTTGATTCTTGATTCCCTCCATAGGATAAATAACTTCTCCATATAGTTGCTCCAGGATCTTAAATGTTAACCTTGTTACCTGTTATTTAAATCCTAGGCATTATAGTGTTTGACGTTTTTGTTCTTAAGGATATCACACAATTTTCTAGGATCTCTTTCAGAATTTCTCTTATTTTCGCCCAACCAACATATACTGGATGTGAATGAGGCTGTCATTGTAAATTAGGTCTAAAAATTGTTATTCTTAGTCAGCAGCGGTTCTCCTTCCCACTGATGTACCAAGAGCTTGGTTTTCCCCAAAATGGTCAGGATATTCTCCTTGAAATTACATTTTACTCAACATTCTTTAGGACTCTGTCCCTATAAGGATATCATAATTCTGGTTTGCTAACACAATGGCGGGAGCTGCTACCACAAGTAAACTAAACTGGTGTGGAAGCGCACTTTAGGCTCCGAAAAATATTGTCATAATTGGTACAAATGTTCCGCATTCCTTCCAGTGTTCTAGGTCTGGTGAAATCTTCATTTTTTTCAACAACTTGGTTGAAACAATGTTTTTGGGTGCTTCACTGTCGATGATTGCCCTCAATCTCACTCAGTTAACTATGATATCTGCCTAGGTACAATCAGAATATTGTAATAGAGTATTTAATGAGTGAATGGTGGCGTTATCTGCCAAGTTGAAAGAATAAATTATTTGTGCTAATGGATCAGGTAAAGATTCCTTTATTGCTCTAGTTGGAATGGATACACTTGCCTAATCTAAACTTGTCTTGAGTAACAACTCTTGATTCTCAGCAGATCTAATCTTGTTTGCTAGCTGATGAGCATATGGTCAAACCACTTTCTTCACGATTTTGGGTTAAATCCTTTGTTTTATCTAAAGTGATGGTGTTCACATCCATATTAACAACCTGATATAGTGGATCAGTTGTTTAATAATCTATGATGATATCAGAATGTCTATAGTATCATTTATATTATTGGGAGGAACAGCTTTAACCGCAGTGCCATATTATTCCATCTCTAGAATTTGGGACCATTTACTGACTCAAAACTGCTTTCCTTCTTCGCCTGATTAAGGTGACCTGCTCCTTGAGTTTGTTGCTCCAACATTGGGCAACCATGTGTCCAGGGTTACCACATTTGTGGCAGCGGATTTGCATTTTATCCGCTTGTTTGTGTACTTCAAGGATTGTTCCCTGAAACAACTCAATCCTATCGCTCCTTATTCATCTCAGAAAATTTTAAAAGTACATTGAGCTCAAGTCTGGATCCCTTTGAATGCTTGGTTGGGGATTCAAAAGTTTCTCCAAAAATCTTTAAATGATCCATCATTTGTGATGTGGACATTTGCGTCACAAACGCTGAAGCCATTGTCTGGTGCAAATTATAATAGGGCCATAACACCACTTGCATTGCAATTTGGGTGTCAAAATCCATTAGAACTTTTTCGCCAGCCAGGACTTTGTGATTCCTGATAAAATTGTCCTGAAAAATCTACTAGGGTCTCGTCTATTTGTAACTGAATCCTCATAAATTCCTGAATACAGTTAGACATCTGAATTGGGCTTATGAATTCTAACATGATGACTTCCTTGGCCTACTGATAAAAACAATTGTTCTCGTTTAGATAGTATAACACCAGATTTTGACGATCTGTGTTCAGGCAAATCATGATGGTCACTGCCTTTTTTCAGTCACTGAAACTGAACATTGTCATCTCAAATAATCAGAAAAACGCAGGTACATTATCCCAATAGAATGCAGTTAATTCTGGTATGCTTCAAAGTTCACCTGTGGCTCCATTAACAGGCGAATCTTGTCAACACTCTATTGACAATTGGAGTATCTTTGGGGTTTATCTATAAAGTTTCTACAAATGACCCAGCCATATTTCTGGGTGGGTTATCCTTACCAACTGGAGTTTCAGGCGTTTCTTTGTCAGCTTCTTCTGCCTCCACTTGCACACAATCGCATTTATGGGTTTTCAGTTTTTCTATTTAATTTAATTGTCGTTCTATCTCCTCAGTAAGACAGCATATACATTCTTGGTCTGCCTCTCACTTAGTCTTCTGAAACAATACCTCTTTGATTAATTAACCCTCCTTGCGCTTCAAGAAGTTGACTTATCCATAGAGGTCATTATTGATTTTTCCCGCTTGTTTGACCTCTTCCTTGGTCTTTGTCACCCATTCTTTTATTGCAGTGAAGTCACCTGTGATGCTGAGTTAAGTGCGTTCTTGTTGGTAGTTTCAGGCTCTGCCCAAAGCTTGCATAGTTCATTCTTATAAAAACATACTTGATCCAGATTCTTATTAATTTGACTGAACTCAACTATCACCTGTAGTAATCTCCAATTGTTAAAGATTTGGAGCCATTAGTGACTCAATTAAGCACCAAATTATAAAGTTCAGAAATTTGTTTCCATTTTCTGTAAATCGTTTTGGCTCCCCTATTCTACTGCAAAGGTTCCTTGTATGTAAATTGTTTGATAAGATGATACTAATAGAATATAATGGGCAGTAGTATTATTAAGACTACCACTCTAGTTGAGCTGAAAGCCAAGATAGTAACTAGGTCCAACGCCAACCTGATTCTTGTCTTGGTATTGAATTCGTCTGGATGAGGGACTAATTTTCTATAATGTCTAGCAAAATTTAACCTAGGATAAGGTTCAGAGGTTTATCTTCCTTCTTGTCATGCAAAGTCCGTGGAGGTAGCAATAATATAGACAAAGAATCTTCTTGTGCTTTAAACAACTCTAATCAAAAGAGCAAAAACAGTCAAATTTTAGAAAGTATTTGATCTTCCTATTCTACCTTTCTATCTGCTTTATTATAAAAATCAAGGGAAATTTATAGGGAATTTGGCGCACGCTCTTTGGTTGGCACCTTCAATTGGGAACAACAGCCATCACCAATGAATTAACCCACCAGGTTCACATGAAATATGATCTTCCTCATTGAATTAATTGTGTTCTCTTACTTACCTTACCATGACCTCTTCTGATTTGAAAGAAGAATGTGTCCCAAAGTCTTCGCTCAATTCTCATTAAAATACTTTATTTGGTAACAACTGCTTAGGTAATGGGACTCTTACCCATAAACAGCAGATTACAATTCAGAAAAGGGTTAACTTAAAAGTTGCTCTATCACAGGTGGCATTACTTGACAGCAATTCATAAACCACTTAGTCAATTGGAAACTTAACCTAATTAGCTCCTACAAATCAATTAAGTTATCAATAATGGAATCAACACCCTAATCGCTTTAATATCAGGTATCATCTCTGACAAAAACACATCAATTTGGTGGATTGTAAACTGGTGGATCAATAAATATTTGCTGAGAATATTTCTCCAAACTAGTTATTGTATATGCAATTGATAACTTGCACATCCACTAGTGGTATAAATTACTAGTGGAACCTCAATTTAATTATAATTGATGAAGCTGGGTAATGTGGGCAAAAATCCCAACACCAATATATAATGAATTTGGTGGTAAAATTATTTAGGCAGGTTTATTAATTATTTAGCTAGTTTTTATTTTAGACTTTTAAATATGAAGTTCTAACTTATTTGCTATCTTAATATGCTGATCTTAGCATTTATTACCTGACTATTAAAAAATTGGGCCATTTTCTTAATAATATTTAATGTTACTAAAACTTATTGGCGCAATTGCTGCAACATTTGGATATCTTAATAGGAGTTCTGACCTAATACAATAGTAAATGCTATACATTGATGATTTAAAGTAGAATTATTACTAAACGTCACCAAATAATGCCAACGATACTTGATAAGTAGGCTTTTAACTGCCACTCATCACATATATATACCTCAATTCCTTTAAAATAAAACACCTTGGTTTTGATTGCTTTTCTTGTCTATTGGTTTATATTTTTTTAGATTTTTAGAAAACATTTGCCCAGGTATAAATCCAAAATTAATATATTATGGCTATTTTTTGCTCAAATTGAGCTTCCTTTCTTCAAACAACAAAGTACTAATTTTTACCAAACCCCATATGAATATGTGCAGCTGTTGCATTACAAAATGTCTATAGAAGTTTTTTAACAAGATAGTCTCAAGTTTCTCAGGTCCATCTCAGGCATACAAGTGTTTCTACCATATCTGACACATATACTAGGTACTGTAACTTCCCTCAGAGTTTATGGCGACCAACTATCTCTTCAGCTTTATAACTTGGTTGTGGTTTTACTTGATATAGGTTTATATAGACAATCTTAATGATGAGTTAGAGAGACAATATCATTCTTGTAGAGAAGTAGTTGGAGGATGTATCATGATTATTCCAAATGAGTTGGAGTTCCAGAAGTTGAAATTTTTTGTATATTCCTAATACTCTTTTAAGATCTAATATAAATTATATAAGATTTTGTGATGGTATCTATAAGATGTTTTGGATGGCAAAGTAAAACTTACTTTAGTCTTAAGGCTTTTTTTGAATAATTTTATCTACAGAGTCCATGTATGTACATTGCACATTCTCCAGGTCATTCAAATTTTTTCTACCTAAATAATTAGTACAAAGTAATCCTTACATTAAGGTTTAAGTCAATTTCACCAATAGGAGTTTCAGGCTAGCATCTAATCCATAAATGACTTAAGATTAGGACATAAATGTGTAAATATTCTTTTTACTGTTATAAAAGATTTATAAAATAATTGAAAATATTTAAGATATCCTTCTTTGTATTCATATGACACTGGTATATTAATCAATTATTTAGTTCACGCGTTCAATTTAATGATTCTACCAAAAGTATTATGTTATGTACAGTAAGTGCTTGATATATAAGATTTTCAGAATTTGAGCCAAAATCTTTTAAGTAAACCAGGATTTTAATCAGTTACAACTATCTCAGGAATGTCAGAGCAGAAAATTGTGCTTTATGGTCAAGAAGGTGGTCTAATGCATGTATTATTTGTGGAGGTTGTTATTTAGTAATCTAACTCTATAACCTATTGACACCACTAAAATAGCATTATAACATCGTGGAATTGGGAGTTTGGGGGTGTAATACAATGATACAGAATTCTAGGGTATCTTTATGGTTTTCAGAAGAGTTAAAGCGGTTCTTATAATAAACTTAGCGATGTAGTACAACCAATAACCTTGAAGCCTTAGATATAGCCCAATAATACATCTTGAACCTAGGCAATTGTTGGTCATCAAAATATACCTTTTTCCTTGTGTCTTTCAATGTAAACTGTCATTGAATAGTTATGGTAATCCTTAATTATCTTAATCAATAATTTTCCTCTGGGCAAAAAACTAGTAATTCTAGTACAGTATATTTAATTTGGTAGAGTAGCTTTAATCAAAAAACATAATTCAAGGTACATGGCCTGGCTATGTAGTGACCCTAAACAAATCATATGCAAATTGAGCTACATTAGCCTCCTCATGCTAGAACAGCGCCATAAAAATTTTATGCTTGGTTTATTAATAAGTAATATGGTCTTCATGTTGTGATCAAGCATATCAGCTTCCTTTTTAAGTTATTTAAGGTTCTGCCATAAAGAATTGGAGCTAATTATATATTTTATGAAATGTTGGTTTTTGGTGTGGATAGCTACAAATTACCAAAAGATAATTCCTCGCCCTCAGGAGGAACCACTCTAATTTATAACATCATTTTTATAAAACCAGGGTCAAGGTGCAGAAGAGAGTTTAGAACCTATTTTATAGACCGTGGTAACACATATAATTCTCAATCAGTCAAGATGACATCAACTAACGATATTTGACATGTTATGATTGTATGCTTGACAACAGCTAGGGAGTTCAAAACTCTTTTATGCCTTCAAGGGGCGAAATAATTTGTAAGCACCCAAAGAAAGAGGAATTCCAACCAATACTGTTGATAATGGAAAAATTACCAATGACCCATATAACAGTTGTTTCACTGAATAAACTGTTAAAACTAATATTACCAAATCAAGAAGATGAAAAATTTCCAATGTCATTTATGACCTAGAATCTAGACTTTTTTTAACAACGCCACCACATAACCCTAAGACACAAGATACAAAATGGGTAAAAAATCAATAACTGAAAGTGGAATTGCCACCCCTGACCTAGATGTGGATTTTACATAAGGAGATGATTAACATCTGGTTCAGGATTATTCACAGTGTGAAGGAGCTCAATTATACTGAAATTACTCAAGTGGATGCCGCTACTAAAGTAGAATTTAAAAAGCGCCTCACTTAAAAGATCCTGATGGACTTCATTTCACTAAATATTACCTCTATACAAATAGTTTATCTTGAGTTATGTCTAAAATATAAAAATTTATCATATTTATTAAAGAAGTCTTATACCACAGAGTATTAAGTTTATTTTTATGTTTATCTTATTTTTTTCTTAATTAAATAAATCTCCAGTAACAAATCTGGGATACAATTGAGAAGAAGATATAGTAACCAGTCTGGTATATGCTTAATAAAGACACCCTCATAGAGGATACCTTGGCTCTTAACAGTGCCAAGATGAGGTTGTTGAAGTTTCCGCAGCGTTTTGTTCAGGAGGCTAATGCATTGAGTTTTTGTCATGAAGGCAATATAGTGTCTAAGAAGATATCTCCAGTGTGGAAAGAAAAAACTGCAACTAGCAACAGTTTTTACATCAGGTAACAAAGGGAAAAAACTCATTAAGATTTGAATTACACCCTCTGTTGCTTAGAAAACTACTTCTAGTGTCTAATATGTATACTTCACAGCCCCTAATCAGAGAATTAGGTACCTTAGCTAAGCGAGAAAAGGCCAAGGCGTTTACAATAGCAAATAATCAGGGGTGACACCATCAAATAAAATAAGCGAAGTGCTTGAAATGGTTCAAGAAATGAGTGACATAGAAGATATGGCAACTTACCATAATTTAGATTCCTTTAAAATCATGGCGATGGATGAATATATCATCAATCTAAGACTCTTAACACTGAAATTGGAAGTAGAAAATTACAAATCCAACTTGAGAAAGACAGGAAATAGAAAAAAAAGTGCATATTGCTGCTACATCAATTTTGGGTGAAGTTTTAACTGTGAGTAAGATTTAGTCCACTCTAAAGAATATTAAAGCCTGATTACTGCACCTCAAAAATGATAATGGAGTGAACACTGCACTTTAACCAAAGACCAAGATTGTTTAGTCGTCATGAATTGATAATGTACATCCTGACAGGAACTAGGAAGGCCTGATTATTCAGCTTATAGTGCGGTAATAACCAGAATCAATTCCATCTAGAGCAGATACTTATCTATAGACGCCATTATTAGACACTCAACTGACCGCTCTACTGAAACACATCTTGCGGAGTGAATTAATTAAATAAGACCCAAGTTTTAAGTTCTACTTCAAGACCTTGTATACTCCTGGAAAATGAACCATTGCAGGTTCGTGAAGTTGAATAAGAACAGCATGGGTGGTGTAATTAATCTACAGAAATCATGACATGTGAAAGGCTTCATGAGTTGCAAAGCTCAAGGTATTCTAAGTATGAGCTTAAACCCAGGACTAACATGTAATGAGGCAAAATTATTCCTTGTATAAATTTGGAAGCGATCAAGATGTCCAGAACATGAATCAATTTTCTTGGTAAAGAAGATGGGAAAACAAATCAAAATTCAATTACCGCTTGATACTATTCTATAGAAAAGAGGTTCTAAAAACTCCTCAGTAGACTTGCCTGCTGAAAAATGATACTATCAATCTTGTTAGAGATGAATCCTGCTCACAGATGCATAAACCCTATCTATTAAACCTGTGATGGCATTGAAGGCCTTTAATAAACCAAAGATTGTCATATATGGGATGTATAGGACTGAATATAAAGCCAATGGACAACCACCTTGAAGAAAATGTAAAGCTATATACGCTACTAAGGATAAGAGTGAAAAGTAAAGTTAACAATATGAAGCTTGTAAAACGTCAACTTAAAAAAAATTCAAATGCAACAAGTGCCACAAACTGGTATATTTTAGTGCTAATGTTCAATGAATAACACTAAAAAAGGATACATCATCTAGTGAAGTGTTACTAATACATGAACTGGGTGGATCTCCATACAGAAGAAGATTAACATGAAGATGAGGATGTAGTTATGCAGGTAATTGTATGCTAGAAGCGCCTAGTGCTGTTGACATAAATGGTCATCTACATGTACCTTGATTTGATATAAAAAGTATAAATGACACCTATTTGAAGCAGATTACTCAGCCCAAAAGGATAATTAGTACCATTAAAGAGGGAGACAGCTCATGAAGTTTTCATTCAATAATTGAACTGGCTACTAAGGATACCATCATTTTGTCCACTTTGAAGTCAGAAGCTCTGAAGCATCTTGAGGAGAATGCCACTGATGTTTTGAAAACTTTAAACCTGTTTGGGAAGCTTAGAACAAAGTTAAAGTTATGATACAGAGAGTTCCCGTCTTGACAATTTTGAAAAAAAGCTCTTGTCAACATTATGTCCTCCAATCTTATTAAAAAGCTGAAGTTTATGAAAGACAGCAGTTATAACGTCAAGTAAAGAACAGATGGACCCAACATCACAGGCGCCTTGGGAGCATATTCCGTGTTGCCACTAAATGTTTGATAAATGGCTTGATAGAGCCAACATTGGTTCTAGGCAAAGACTACTAAACCTACTAATTAATATACATTTTTTATATAAGTTTGACGCAAGATAAATTAAAATTTCAGCAATATATATACTCCATAACAATTACCTCTGGAACTTTATGACAAAGTTGGTAAGAAGCGTATCAGAGGACATACTTGGTGGAAACTGAACAATTAATTTAACCCATCCACTATAATATTAAGGAAAAGAATGTCAAACAACTAACTGTCACAATTAGCACTAAAGAAGGACTATCATTAGAGCAAACAAGACCATAAATTAGCCTTAAAAAGTAACTTAAGATTTCACTTTAAGTCATTTAAATATCCCAGATATAATACTTGTTATATACAGTTTTAATGGGATAAGAGAACAAGAGCTAAGGGATTTACCTTAGTTCTTGGATCCAAGATCTGTAAAAGAGCTGACTGATATATTGAGGACATCACTAACTAGCCTATCCAAGTGAAGAAAGAACAAATCTTTACCAAAATATGACTAAAAAGTTGTGTTGCAAATAGATTAGTACACGCAGTTGTGGATTTTTATACAAAGGGAATTGGTGGAAACTGATAATAAGCATAAAAGTTGGATGAGCTCTTATCTGAGTTTGATGACATCTTTAAATCAAACCAAATGAATATGGTATTTTCAAAGCATATATCTATAGAATAAAGACAAGCTCAACTATATCTTTAAATGTAAGCCATATTGTTATCAAAAGCCAAAGACAAAGATATGTATAAAGAAAATGTATCAACTCACCAAAACTAGGCTGATTAGGCCATCAAAGAGCCCATGGGCTTTGACTCTGTTGTTAGTGCTTATTGGAATTTTATGAGAAATTCAATAAGCAGGTGCTACAAAGTCTACAAAATTATTAGTTACATGGCTCTAGTTAAGATCTACTCAATTGCAACAAAGTTATTAGTTCTGTTGCTATAGTTGATTCCAATTGGAAATACAGAATCCTGTATGAAAAGAGACCAAAATTATGGTATTCAAGACAAAATTGAGGTAGTTTATGAGTTAGAAATGAGGGATATTTATAGAGGTAGATTTAGTAGGAATGCATGAGAATTTTTGAGGTGCACCTAAGGGAAGATCTTTCCTGTTAGATGACCGATATTACTGATTATTAAGGCCATATTTTTTTTGGATAAATTTACTATATTCTTATTTGATGAGTCTGATCCTCTTATATGATTTTAAACCTTATCAGATATCTTAACATCATCCTTTAGAGAAGGTTATAACTCCAAAGGGTTGATCATTGGTCCAACCTAGAATCAGATATCTCCGACATAGATTTTACAATCTTATTAGACTGAGATATTGAATCTCAATCTGGAGTAAATTTGGTCATCGTAGATGAATCCCCCAACAGTGCTCAAAAAAGGCTTGGACACACCGTGTGGATATGAACTACCACCAGCGGAAAATTAAAAAGGAAATAATTTTTATATACTCCCTTGCTCTACCATGCTCTGAAATAACTGAATGACTAAAGTACTTCTCTGACAAGGACCTTGATAGTAGCTACTGGAAGATGGAACCGTCTCCTGAAGACTAAAAGGAGTCCTCCCTGCTCAGCAGTCAAAATTTGTTTGAACCAACAAGGATGCCTTGAGGGGCTTTTAAATCACCATGTAACGTTCCAAGAAATGATAGACCAAATCTTTAATGATTTAAGCTATCAAGTATGTTATTCTACCTTGACAATTTCACTATTCTCATTATCAATTTCTGGAAACATCTGCAGAACTTTCTTTAAGGGTTACCTGTCTTTAATAGTTCGACCTGAAGTTCAAGCTTATCAAATGAACCTTTCTGAAGAAGCAGTTATAGTTTTCTTTGGTCTTGAAGTCATCCTTGGGGAATCAAGCCACAGGAAGGAAATATCTACACAATAAAAGGTTATGGACAAGCCACAATGTGTGTGTGACTTACAAATCTTTCTTGGCATGGTCATATACTATTAGCAGTATATTTCATATTTTTTAGACTTGGTCATACCATTGACAGACCTGTCAAAGAAGTAAGTCAATAATGAGTGGTGCCTGAACAAGAGCATACCTTTAGGAACTGAAAGCAAGAATTGTAAAACAATAATTTTGAACTAACCAGAAAATTAACAAAACATTTTGAACGTTATGACGCCAGAAAAATTTGGCTGGGAGCTATACTCATCCAATTGGGTGAAGAAAGGATAGACCAAATCATTGAATGCTATCAAAAGGTTTTCTTTTGAGCTTAGAGTTATTAAACAATGACCAAAATAGAGTTCCTGGAAGTTATCGGAGTAGTAAAGCACTTTCAGCCCTACTCATATGGAGTGCATGTCAAAGTGGTAATGGATCATGTGTCACTCCAATGGCCTTGTTATATGAGAGATCCTGATGGAAGATTTCAAAGATTGGAAGTTTAACTCCAAGGATATGATTTTTAGATTATCCACAGGGCAGGATACAAACATTAGAATGCTAACAAACTGTCCTGGCTACCAGTTTCACCTTTGAGCATATAAAGGAATTTACAATATGCCATGATTGGGCAATCAGAAGAAATATATCAGAAAGAGAATAATAAATTGAATATTGTCCTAAGAAGATGATACAAAGACAACCAGCGGGTTGATAAAAAAGTTCTAGAAGAAGGCCAACGGAAATTGGTATTCCTACATATGACCTAACAATAAAATGGAATCGCAGTATAAGCCCACAAGCCTTAGAGAATGGAATTTTCCTGAAGACATTAGCTTACCTGAAAAATTGGTTCTATTGTGATTCAATGTCAGATGAAGTACACCAATCGTTAAAATTCTATGTGCTATGTGAAAGTTTCATACCATTGAGAAATAATTTTGAGTATCAGTCAATCTCACCAACACTTCTTACTACAACTTATTATAGGCGTGGTAGGACCGCTTAAAAGTGGCTCATGTGGAAGAAAGTTCATTGTTATAGCAAACGACCAATTAAAAAATGTTTCAAATAGTAGCAGACAATATTTACACTGCAGTATCTACTGTCATAATTATGGCCACTTGGGCTGCTCACTTAGTGCCAGCCCAGAATTCTAAAAGTAGGGCATATGTGGTATTCTTAGTACGTTATGCAACCAAGAGAAAGGGGATAAATCTCTCCCTTACTTTACCAGCATTGACCCTTATTGGAGAAGGAATTTATTGAATAATTTTGAAATTAAGTGTAGTAAATAAATAATAAGGTTTAATAGGGGTGAGCCCCACACTATTAAAGTTCTATAAACTAAAAGTGGGAGGCAAGAGAGAATTAAACATAGGCGGGAGGTAATTTACTAAGCAATGGCAATTGATTGCCTAGCTCAGCAAAACTCTCAGCATCAGTTGTTGATAACCTAAGAATAATTTGGGCCTAATGATAATAATTACATATTAATAATAATAGTAAATTAAGGATTGACTATCATTTGCATTAGTTTCCAGTAACTGAGAGACTCAAATTATTGTCAGGATTGATCCCAATGGTTTTAGGATTACTGAGGCACTTATAATATTAATAATTGCTATCAGATGTTTCATGACACATTGAATTGGCTTAACTCAAGTTAATTGGGAGGCCAATCTGGCACTCACTAAAAACTTAAAATTAGTAAAGTTGCGACCCTTGGCAGTAATTTCATCCAGTAAAGAGAGAATCACAACATCTACTTTAATTCCTATATAATCAAGTAATAACCAGACATAGACGCACAAAAGGTTACTATCAAACAATGAAAAAACTTTTTGTCATATGTAGTATGAAATCTTATGGATTTGGTTAGAGTAAGACAACAATTTACCACCTCATATATACCTTCCACAAATGGAAATGTTAAACGTGTGAATGGAACCCTAGGATGATTTTAAAAGAAGATGGTCATTAATAACAGATCAAAGTAGGACCAACTATTACCATCCACGCTCCTAGATTACAAACTTAATTATCACCAGGTGATATGCATGTCTCCATTTAAGGCCTTAAATGAAAAAGAAGTCCTCTTACCCACCTTGATAGCTCCAGTGGTTACCGCAGAATATGAAAACCTGCATCCCAGAAAATATCAAGGATTGACCAATGAGTTGATCATAATTCACGTGGAAGCATTTATGAACTTTGAGTCGACTATTCCTAATATTAAAGCAGAAAGTCAGAGATGAACTAGACAACCAGGATTCACCTTAGGATATAAGACTTTATTCTAAAACGTACAAGGAAGCCAAACCAAAAAGGTTGAAGTGATATGGACTGGACCTGCAACTATCCTGTCCAAGAGAAGAGCTTAATACTCCATCAGAGATGATAATACTAACTTAGTATCTAATAAGCACACACCCAGAACCTCAGGTCCTTCCCCTCATTTTGCCTTGGAAGTGGAATTGTCATTGAAACATCTGCAAATATCCCAATAATTGATTACATTCCTCAAGGAAAATCTTTAACTTTCAATGACAACAAATTCTGAACACCTATATAAGTTTCAGAAGAGAGTTTAGATCCTCTGTTTATATACAGCGGTGACCTAAGTGTTTTTTAATTAGAATGATGTCAGCACAAGAAGTTTAACAAGTGATAATTGTATCTGAAAAAGACAGCTATGAATTACAAGCTCTGTTTTACCTTATGGGGAGAAACAATTTGCAAGCACCCAAAGACAAAGAAATTTCACCTGATACTGCTGATGGCAAAAGAACTACCAATCTATGTCTAATTTAATTTTGCTTAACCAAACTATTTGTATTTATGTTCCTAAATAAGGCAAATGACCATTTTTTATGTTGTTAAAGGCCCTGATTTAAGACGTCTCAGAATAGAGCCAGCACTTAATCCTGAACCACAAGATAAAAATTGGTAACAAGTTTATCAATTAAAGTTTTATTGCCATACCTGACACCATAGTGGTAATTACACAGTAAGATTTCTAACATCCTGGTTTAAAAAATCTATACAGTAAGATGGAGCTCGTGTATACAGGAGATTGACTAAATGCAGCGACTAAAAAGAAGTTAAGTAGCGCCTCACTAGGAGTTACTGATGAACATACAGTTTTTCTAAACATAATCTATATTCTAAATCATTCACCTTGAGGTATGTTTGAATCATAAAAATACTTCACTTAAAATAGGAAATTCTTATACCACAGAATTTTCAACTTGTTCTTGTATTTTCATTTATGGTTGATCTAAGTTATAAGATCTAAAGTAGCCAATATGGGATCAGAATAGAGCAGAAAATACAGTAAACAATCTAATATTTGCAAAAGGAAAACCCGCGATAGGACTCTTTGGTTGCTTATAATGTCAAGAGATAGGATGGTTTGAGAATTCCGCTGTGTCTTATTTTAGGAGGTCAGTTTAACAATTTATGCCAATAAGGAAAGAGAGAGTCCAAGAAGTTATTTCCAATGCAGAGAATAAGTATGCAACCAGCAACACTTGCTGCATCAAGTAGCAAGAGAAAATTCGCTCACTGTTAATTGCATAGAACCCTCTGTCACATTTGAACCACTTCTGGTGTCTAATCTATGTACTTCACACCCCTAACTATCAAATTAAACACCCCAGTTAATCAAGAAAAGCTAATGCGTTAAATATTATTCAGATAGTAGTATGAGATGGTGATAGGGCAATGAGCCTTTCATTAGTCCAGCTGAAGGGACCTCATGAATACTTCCAGTCTTTTTGTACAAGCTAATTTGATAGGTTGTCTGAGCTTCATAGATACCACATCCAGTACATCAAGACCTTAAATATTGACATTAAATCCTTGCCGCATGTTGGGTAGCTGCATTATAAGAGGAATTTTTGGAATATCTGATACAAGGTGTTAAAATCTTGGGCTTAATTGCTCACTTTTCAGCCCAGGATTCCAACTGCACAGATTCATGGATCCTGGCGTTGATTATTTTGATAGACTGGGGCAATAATAGTATGAAGACTATAATTATAGTTGGCTGCCTAAAAGCCACGTTGAGAGTAAAGTCCAACGCTAAACTGGTGCTTCTTCTTGAAGATTTTCTGGTAGGGAACACTTTCCCTATTCCCTTTTCGCAGAGCCAGGAGGAGATCTTAATATTGCTAATCCTAAGGATATCTGATCCTTGCACTCTTCTCTTAAGAGTAATGTTAAACAACCAATGTTAAACAACTAAAGCTAATATCAAGTTGAATCTTCTTTTATTAGGGAATTATCTAGGGTTTTTATAGTTAAAATCAGTACACAACTTTTAAGCTGTCCAATGAGAATATTTGTGCTCCTATACTGTTTTGTCCTTAGTGTTAGGCACTGAATCTCGTTGGGTACCGTTGCCTTGGGTTTTTTAGGCAGTGTAATCCTCAGGCGTTTGGCGGACCAAACAATTGGTATTAGGTACATGAAACTAATTGTTTTAGTTGATGATGATTCCACTTTTCCTCCAGCGTTTAAACGTTTTGGTATTTTCTTATGACTCCAATCCATTCCGTTCTAAATGATTCCCTATAATTCAACTATCATAAATTATCCCAATATCAAATTATTGCTTAATTTCATTGGGGATGATGCCTGACGAAATTATTATCTATCAGTGGCCTCAAATGTCATTGGGGATGATTTCTGACAAAATTATCATCTGTCAGCAGCCTCAATTATTATCAGGGATGATGCCCAATAATAATTCATAGTTGGCGACCTCTAATATCATCGGGAATTCCACCCAAGGATATTCTCATCAGTTGGCTACTGTTGCTGACCCTCTATCATTATAACATAATCATTGAATCTCATATTTGGTCAAAGGGTTAGACTATGTGGTCATCTGCAATTCTGACACAAGGTATATATTAGCATAACCCTCTTATGACAAGACCACCTTGTGTCAAAGTTAAATACAACTTTTTCAGCATAAATGTTTTAAATGGTTTAACTATGCAAGCAATTATATCTTAGATGAAGAATCTATTAAGAGCTTAGAAGTTTTGTTTAAGATTCCATTCAAATCTGATGCTATCCATTGTGAGTTAAGTCTTGGGGAGCTTCCCATGCACCCTGACCGAATGGCGTTCCCTTCTCTTGCAAAAATGGGCCCAAAAAAGGCGGCCATCCCCCTCATCACTCAGGGTGATCTCTCCCATGTAGTAGACAAACAGTGGGTGACGGCCTACCCTTTTTGGGTTCCTCCTTCCCCACCATATTTAACCATTAGTGAGATTCTCAAGTAAATCAGAGAAGTGTGCGCGGAGGTCATGGTGGGAAAATGCTGCCAACCACAAGGCAAGGATGAACAAGCTGCTCCAGTGCTTATGTCAAGCCCTCTGAGGGGGTAAAGTACTTTAAGCAATCAAGGGAATCCTCTCTAATGGTCGTCTCAAGTTGCATCAATAAGGCAAAAAATCTGAATATTTATGGGGACTAAACCTGGTGAAATTGAATGTGAGAAATCCATTTGATACTCAGTGGGACAGTGGCCCATGCCCAGGTTATGGGCGCTTACAGTCACCTACCAAACAAAGTGACTCTGAACTAATTAGAATCGCAGTGGAAGGAGAAGATTAGTGACAAAACTTGAGCAGGAGTTGGATTGCCAGTGGAAGACTGATTTTCATAAGGCTAGTTGTGAAATTTGTTTTACCAAAATCAGTCAGGTTCATAACCCCTTCGTTTATGCATTATCCCTTATCCCTAAACCTCAAGGCCTTAAGGTAACCATCCTTAACTGGTACTGTTGTTGATTGATTCTTTACTTTAGTTTTCCAATAAACTACCCTCTTTCCAACCAAGAATTTACTTTTAATAAATTTTTCCAGAGTTCACCACCTCAGCAATTTCAAATCATGTTTCTCAGGTTTTGTCATGATTGGGCCCTAGTGGCCATGCTCACCACGCTGACCCCATTTTGTTGACTGGGATATTGTATGAATGACACGTTGGGGATATCCCTATTTGTCAGTGCTCTCTGGCAGAAAGATGTGTCTATGATGTTGGAGGTCTTATCTCCCCTCTGGGAGAGGTTCACGACCTCACTGCCTGATCTATCACTAGTGGCCCTGTGAAAAATCCTGGCCCCACCGTTGTACCTGATGATTCTACTATTTCTGAATCCTTGGGGCCCTCAGGGGCTGTTATCTGGTTGCTTGTTGAGTTGGTAGTTATAGCGGCCATCAGCTGTCATCCTTTGTTTGCTTCCCTCCCACCTATTTATCAAGACACTCAGATGACAATGCCCTTGGCATTCTGGTTTGCCTCCTAAATTCTCACGCATCCCAATTAGCAGGCCAGTCTCAAATATGTCTGCCAGTTCCGTGACATTGAGACAAGGAAGGAGAGCAAAAAGTGAAAAATTTAAAGATGGTTTTTTGCAATTTTGTGTTCTCAAAAACTTCAGATAATTTTTGCAATGCCAGTATATGCCACGGTATTAAAGCTTTAACTTTGTCAGTAATTATCACAAAAAAACCTTGCTGCACTTTGTAGTTTAAATATTTAATCTTATATAAAAAAATTGTATTTAAATAGTTTCATAGATAAATTTTGTCTCAGTTTCATAATTATTAATTGATATGTCACTGATGAGCCTTTGACATTTTGTTGTAGCTCATGATAACAATATAAGAATGTGATTTAGAGTAATTATTAGTTAAAAAGCTTTGCGCTGTAAGGTCCTTGATGATAGGTTCAACCTAACAAAAATATTGTAAATTTTTTTCTCAATAAAAAGATACACGAAATCATAGAAACCTGAAATTGTAATCTTTAAAGCAGTTAACTTTTTGAATTTTTAAAACTTTTCCTCAAAATCTGAGTTTATAAATGTAAATAAATTACATTAGAAAAACATAAATTAAACTTGGAAAAATTATGAAAATTTAGACAGAATCAAGTAGGAAACAATAAAATTATGTAAATAGAGAGTAAATGAAGTAACAGTTTTTATTTCAACATTAATAGAAGTACCTCAAATAGGGATTTTCTTAGACAAAAAGTGAACATTCTCATAGTAATTTATATTTATTTAGGTTTTTACAAAAAATGGTTTTAGTTTAGAAATATTTTATATTGTAAAAGAATATTAGAAGAATAAGTGAATCTTACATGATACCTTGACAAACACCAAAAATAAGGGCCTATAAACCTCACTTTGAATTTCTCATTTTCTATAAGATTTATTTCAAATCTTTAGAAGTAACCAATTATGATTCAATCTTTTTTATAATATAGCCATGGATGATACTGTCCCTTTGTCTGACCCTGTACTTTATAATCATAGTGTTACTGTATTAATTGCTAATCTTCATGGGTATTCTGAAGTTGCAGTACTGAAGCTTATATTGTACCATCCTATTACTACTGCCATAATTTACATAATATGGATAAAAATCTTTATTAGAGAAATTATGTTGTGAATTCCTAGGATGGGTGAAGAAATTTACCAATCATGGAACCATATTGCTACTAGACATGAAACTGGAAGTTTCTAAGGGTGGTAATTAATATGAATGACATCACATGATAATTATAAGGCTCTAACAGGTCTTTAAGTGGACATCAATTAAACCTCCCTCAATTAAATTTAGTTGAAGGTGTTACAAAAGAAATCCTTAAATTTGGCTTCAGTGCAATGGTTTCTTAGTTTTTCTGAGTAAGAAATTAATAGCGGCTCATGATGGTACTATTTTCTAGCTTCAAGTGATTGGCATAGGGATGCAGTTATCAGTTATAATGAACGGCAAAGAATATGACCAAGGTTTTTTAATACTTAAATAAATTTCTTATTTAGAATATTTGAAAAATTTAATTCATAATAATTTTTTTGGTAGTTGCAGCTTTATGTTGGACCAAAACTTTTTATGGTGCTAAGAGATAAACTTATAGCTTGATAAGCTTCATTATGGGGTGGTAATAATAAAGCCTCTGCCTCACTAGATACTTAATTGTTTCAAGAATGATAAATATCCTTAATGGGCTCAAAAGAGATTAAAATTTAGGCAAACAGGTGGTCAGCGTAGTATACATGCAGACTCTGAGTAGCACCTCAGCATGTGACCAAAATATACGTGTTAGTGTAGTTTTAACTATGCGTTGGTCAACCATCCAATGGAAACCCAGGACCTTAGGGCTTTAAAGGTCTAACAAGACCCAGGATTTAGTGGCCATTCATAGATCTCAAGTAACATTTTGGTCAAATCTCTAAAGGGTAGGCCTTCATTTTAGTAACAATACTCAGGGTTCCCGTTGTAACATCATTTATGGGTATATAGGCCAAGGATCTCAATGACAAAGAGCTCAACAAAATACTTAATTATACTAGAATTAAGAAGTGCTTCAAGATCAACCAAGCCACTAATAAACAAAACTGTAAGTGAAAAAATTTGATAAAAATGAGAAATTGTTCCTTGTCAATAATTAAAGGCTCAAGTTTAGTGCTTTCAGAGGTCAGTTTTATGACAAGTGCATGGCAGTATGGCAGAAGAAGAAAAGCCAATGTCAATGTGGCGATATAGTTTTGAGGATGATTTAATGCTTGTGGAACTTACAATTTCTAATAGGTGACCAATATGGTAAAAAGGCGTACTTATCCTCATACAGCACTTTAGTAAGTTCTAACACACAGATATTTAAATGATGAGAGGATGATTGCACATTTAATCTTTCTTCTAGGGCTTAATTCCTAGTTAAAGTAGAGGGAAGCTAACTCATCATCAATTTGAGTATCCTTATTTAAGTATTAAAACTTTAGATGTAAGTTTCAATTTTGTCATATCTCTGTTCAAGCGTCATCAACTTCATAATGGCCTAAACCCACGTTCACTTTAGTATTGTGGCTTCCAAAATTGGTTCTATAAAGAGTGCAGTCTTAAAATAGGTTTTTTCTTATAGTTTTTATAAACCAGTTAATTGCATCTTTATTTACCAAAGGCCAACTTAAAGAAGCAATTTTAGCATTGTAATTATACTCAGTATATATTTTCGAATTGAGCTTGCATCATGATTTAACCCCTATTTGTATCCAGTAGATTAATATCGTTCATGGTTGGCATGATGAGGTTTATAGCTGTTGTTCTAGAATTTGATAAAAAACTCAATTTAAATGTGTCTGGGTTTGTTTTCAGGTAAATGCGGCTTAGGTGTGAGCAAGCCTTTATCATAGTAAGCTGAGGATAATAGCAATATAAAAGACGTCTAACATCAAATGAAGAAGGGTACACAGGTTACTGAGTTTTAGATGGCTGACAGACTGTCACGTCCAAGAGTGTACTGAGCATTCCATGTCTAGTAAAGGACATAATCAGGCGCTCCCGTTGAATATGACCTAAAAAAATGTGCAACAGTCTGGCGAGATACAGGAGGGTGTAATTCTGGGACAATATAGACCTAGGGTCATAATGATAACTCAGTAATACTGTGTGAAAAAGTAATATTTACTTTGATGTCATTACTTATTCAAATCAGATGGGATTTAAGGTGTATATAACATCAGTGTCAGTGACACTGAAGGCAATGGAGATAGAAATACCACAAAGGGTAAGGACAAGGCATGATGGTAAAGTGTTGCATGTCTAAAAGTATTATTGATAAAGTTTAAATTATAGTAAAAAATAAATAGAAATCACCAAAATAAGCTTCATGTACCTTAATGGGAGATAAGTATTGTTAGCAGGAAACAATAAGTGGAAAAGCTAGCCTCTTATACCTAATTTGGCTCAACAATTAAAAAGGACTTATAATAAAGGGCATAGAAATTTTTATTCTCTGTCTCTATATTAAAACTTCAAGCTACATCTAAAAGTAAGCCAAAATTAGGTTTTAATTGGTTTAATAAAATTACATTTCTATTGGGATAGGAAGAAAGTTTAGAATGAATTACAAAATACCAATCTTATTGCCAGCTATTGAAGTCAAGAGCTATTTTGGTTGTTCTTAAACAAATAGTTTTAGCATTGTGTACTAGTCACAACAAAATTTTATGGTATGAGGAAGCCAAGAATATAACTTTGGGATCCAAGAGGGACATAAACCATAGCCCTGGAAACAATTATATCCATTTTGAGATCACTGATAGTCTTGAAGATCATAAGCTTATAAAAATCTATTAAAGCTCTAGGAATTAAACCATTAAAGCTCCCTAGCCTAGCCTTTTGGGCTTTCTTCCAATAGTGTGATTGGATTTTGGGCAAGTTTCTTGAATTCATATAGGATAGGTTACCCCTGACATCTTTCCACACTTGCACTGCTATCAATTGGCTTGAGGCCATATCTTTATACATACCAAGAACCTGCGTCTATTTTAAACAGTTCATTAACTAAATTAAGTAATCTTGTGTATTTCATGACAAAAAATACGTAAGTCAATTTTGGTATGAATTTTAGTATCTCACGCTTATTATCTAGCAGCTCTACTCTAAACAAGTAACAAGGGAAAACATTGCCATTATACAAGTGTAAGTTTTATTTATAGGTCCAGGGTGAGCTCCTTATCAAATCCTTTGCAATGTCAAATGGTTGCTTTAGTTAAAGAAATTTTAATTTGATTTTTGACCCATATCTCCTTATTATACTTTGAAGTATTTATGTACATGAGAATTTTATATTAAATTCCTAGCAGATCCCGGAGAAAACTACTTGTTTCAATGTGGCACTGACCAAGCATATTAAATCAACGTCTAATAAATCTTCCAATTGAACTTGCCACCCCGCCGCCCCAACCTTTGGTAAATAAAGTTCTGCCTGTCTTCTGTCAGATATTTTGCTATCCAATATACCTCTAAAATCACCCATCATTACTCATATTTTTGTTTTCTACCATTTACACCACAAATTAAATCATTTAGTAATATTTAGCTCATTTCGCTTTAACTGCTGTCAGGAAATTAGCCCAAACTGAAGATCTAAGTAAATCTGGTTATGGGATAAGAACCTATTCTAAGAGTTTTCACAACATACTTCCAAGGATAATCCCCAAATAAAATTATTGTAAATTCCTGATATCGGTGTCATACTTTCTCTAAGCAATTAGAGATTCTACTTTAAAAAATGTAATCAGATGCCAAGAATTTCCAAGTAGAAAATTAGCATAAATCCTGGCTCAGAAGCGCTTGGAGAAATTCTCAGAGAGCTCTTCTCTGATTTCCTTTATAACTTTGTTTGAGGAAACATAAAAGGTACATTTTTTTGCCATATATTTTAGTTGCCGCTATTATAGTAGCAAAGATACAAAAATATATGCCAATTGAGGAGCTTTATCCCTTTATTGAGGAATTTTATTTTTTGAATTTAAATTCTTGTGTATGGGGCTTTGTTTTCCCTAAAATCTATTTGGAAGGTTAGATTTCAAACCCTTTGTCACAATAAAATTGTTTCTCCTGCCAGTTCAGCTGAGTTCCTGACAAAAATTATATCACCTTGAACAATAACGATTGGCGCCAGACATCTCTTCATATTGTGATGCCTCTTTAGAGAGTAAACAGTTATTATATGTGTAAAAGAATGGCAACATGTTGCAACCTTTTATTACCTGCACCTATAGAGGTGGACCTCCCAACTTCTTCTGCGGATTAGTACCAACTACAAATCTTGGACTTCACAGAAGCCTTTAGCTCCTCCTCACTGTAGCTTTTTTAACATAATAATAAGCAAATAGAAGATGAGTCCTCACAGTACTTACCCCCTATAATGAGCTTAACCACTAGTTCCTCACTTGATGGAAATCAGGTCAGGCCAGGATGTTTGGAGTGCTATTTGCTTCATTCATGAATCTCACCCTGTGCCATCTGTTACAAGTAGCTGGGACCATCATTGGGAAATTCTTTTGCAATTACAGCTATAAGAGACTTTGGATCTGCAACTCTTCCAATTTTACCATTATGATGCCCTCTTTAGCGGTGAGAATTAAAGCGCCATATTGGAAAATCAGCAAATGATCAATGAAATGCAGGCTTTGTTAACACATCTTGACAAAAAAATAATGAGATTCAATCATCTTGAGCTTCTCAATCGTTTCAGACAATTATAAGTCGTAATACACAACCATATAAGTGATCATACCACAGGAGTACAACCCCAGATCAGTATCTTGATAGCCTCCTTGGACAAACGCCTCCATTTTCTTAAGAGTTAATTTACAATATTTGAGATACCCAAAACAATTTTCGTTTCTCTGGACCACCTGGAATGCCAGTGACGCTGGTTCTCCTAGAATACCTGGTGAACCTGGAACACAAGGCCACAATGGAATGCACAGCCAATGTGGGCCTTCAGGGCCTCCTGGCCCTCATGAGTCTAGTACTGGTTTAAAGATCCCTGAAGATTGGCACTATTAATTATTTCTGCAAATCCAAAATCTCATTGTCCAATTAGGACGCATAGCTCAAGGAGCGCAACTCACTTGGTATGAAGTGCCTCTTTACTCTGAAGTTTCTTATGGCACTCACCACAGAGTACTTGATACCTTGGCTGCCCTACCCTCCTTAGTACAGCTATTAGAACAGCAAACGCTCACCTTTAAGCAACATAAACTTGAGCCTTGAGACACAACTGCCAGTTTATAGAATGAAATAAAGCATCTGGCCCAGTTATTTGCCACCAAAAAAGCCCTTTGGGCCACTCATGAGCGAGTTGATTTTTTATTGAAAATTAAATGATCTGCAAAACCAAGTGGATGCCCTCCATGCTCAAAATATTCTCGATATATTGTTTTCTCTCTTGCTGAAGGGGCGCTTCTGGTGCTGGTTAATATCATTCAGCCTCCAACCCCTCCAAGTAACACGTTCAAACCCTCCTTCAAGGTCAAGTATGTCTCAGGGGAAGGGAACATTTTCTCTTTCTTGTACTGCTAGGAAAGTGCAATGGAGGAAGCTACCAATTATCAATGGCTCAAACAATTGGCCAAATGCCTTAACTACATAGAACAGGATATAATGGTACCCCATTTGATGACCTGTCACATCTTGAATGGTTCCAAGAATGCTCTACTTTAGGAGTTTGGGAGTGACTTAACACTATATAACTAGAAATAGACATTTATGGGAATCATCATATGGGAAAATCCATTAAAGAGCTTGCCCAAAAGTTTTATATCAAGGCCCAGAGTTTGTAGGAGATTGTCTCACATTGGATGATGCCATCACTGCCTCCTAAGAGGCATTTCAAAACCATTCCCAACATCCAACTCTACCTTAAATTAATAAAGCCCAACCTTATGTCCCTCCTGCATATCAAAGAAGCCATTATGGAGATCCATGCTGATCTTTTTAAACCTTCCATGCCACCCCATCCTTTTAATAAGTCATGGCCTTAACTTTTAGCAGCAATGCCGCACAACTCTCCCATACCTGAGTTATATTGCACCTTTTATAAGCAGACCAACCACACCGCAAAACATTGTCACAATCAACAAAATAAAGTAGCAAAAGATCATCCGCTTAAGTAAAGAGGCTACATCTGCTGACGAAACTCAGATGCCTCAACCTTCCATCTTTATACCTAGTAAAACAAATTGCTTCATATTAAATGCCCTGCTTAAATCAATGTAATTCTTATTGTTCAAGACAACAAAGACCTTTAGCTTTCTTACTTTTATATTAAGATTACCCAATAATATTCTTAAAGTCATCTCCTCTAGTGAGAGACAAGAATAACCAAAAAACTTTTACAACAAACGAAAACTTCTGAGCCTGACTGAAGAAAAATTCTCCATTCGCCTCAATGCAAGTATCTACTATCTGTTTATTAGACAATACTTACTAATTGGACCTCTGATGATATGAGTGGAAGTAGTTGTTAACAAATTAAAGTACTGACTATAATTGATAGTGAACCCTAGTTAACATTATATTTCTGGACTTTACAGAAAAAATGCTCCTGACTTGATCCATGAGGCTGAATATGGGACGGTGGGAGCTCAGTTTACCAAGGTGATTAGAGAATACTCTTTTTTACCTCTAAGATTTGAAAAGCTTTTATTACCACTATCACATTAAATTATAACTATAGATTGCTTATTGGAGTTTAACTAATGCAGGAGTTCCATTGCATAATTAGTCACAAGAAAGAACATTTCGCTCTTAAAATATCAGATACCATTAATATTTGATCCTCTGACCAATTAAAACAATGGAGCCCTAGAAAATGTACCTGCCTCGTTGAATATCCCACCTCTATCTATAAAGTAGAGTATCAAATCTTGGGGTGCAAAACTAAGTTACCCCATGAGGTAGTGGGTGCCAAGGACGGGATACCTCTGTGTGCCCCCATTCTTTTTGTATGCCACCCAGTTCTCAAGTTATTGTAGATTCCATAATTAAGATTCAATTTCCTCTCCGAGTTGAGGAGATATGTGGACACTTTGATTCCTTTATCAAAGAGGCGCTGACATGTCCTGGAATTTAAGACCCCGCATATGGGAAATCTATCACCATTTTATTGGAAAATCTAATTAATTAAAATCTTTAAGTTTCTCAGCACTCTCTCATCACCTATGAAAAACTCTGATATATTTAAAATATATCCAATGTAAACAGCTTTGAATCTTCAAAAGACTTAGGGGTTTGATCCCCTAACAACCATAACTCTGGTAGAAAGCAAGATTGGGGTAAATCTCACTCCCAAAGAATTCCAGAATGTAGAAGCCTTCCATTTATGAATATAATGATATTTTTATTGGGATCAGGTGATAATGAAAATATGTCTGGAGTAACGCACCAAGTAGAAAACCAAAGATATTCCCCATTTAAATCTTGATGATACCAAAAAAATCTAAGGTCAAGGAGACACAAGTAGCTCTAGAATTAAAATAACTATTAGGAGCTGGGATACTTGCACCATTTAAAAGCCCTTAGGCCTCCCCACTTTTGTTGATTTGTAAAAAATCATGGTGAACATTGAGTTGTTAAGAACTTTTGTAATGAATTCCATTACTTGGGAGGATAGTTATCCCCAAGCTTGTATATATGACTCCTATCATTTAATGTCTGAATCACAGTATTTATCAAAAATGGACCTCGCCATTGGTTATTGACAGACTGACGTATTATCTGAGAATCGTGAAAAATGCGCCCTTATATATAGTGAAGGGTTATTCAAGCCTACTCAGATGTTGCAAGGCTATGCAACTCTCCTGTTATCTTCTAAAGAGCGATGGATATATTATAATAGGAATTAAAACGCTTGTGTGTTAGTCTATCTTGACAATAAAACCACTTTCTTGAAGACTTTAACCGCTCACTTAGCATACCTAAGTGAGGTTTTTCAGATAGTACGCATACTTCTAAGTTAAAACCCTCCAGTTGTTCCTTCTTAAATTGAAATGGATTCTTTAGGACATAAGGTAACTAAGAAAGGAATTTCCAATGGACAACAAAGTCTCATACATTTCCAAGATGTCCCCACCTAAGTCACTTCAAAATGTACAAATCTTTCTAGTAATGGTTAGATATTATCATTAAGTTATTCCACAATTTACAGATACATCTGAACACTTAGCTTATTTGTTGAAGAAAGGAATTATTTTCCAGTGGAAAGAAAAGCAGAAACTGTCTTTTGAACTATTAGTGTATCTCTTTCCCACTCTTCTGTACTCATACATTCTACTTTGATAAACCATTTTTGCTTTTTTGATACTAGCGATATAGCTATATATGAGCTATATTATCCCAGTATGACTAAAATCTGGTGAACCATCTCATTGCATATTATAGAAAAACTCTATCTAAAGCCAGACGCAACTACAGCGTTACCAAACATTGGTGTTTTGTGGTACTAATGGCTATTAGGCATTTTCAACCCTATTTATAAGGAGCACACTTTACTGTGATTGCTTGCCATGCTTCATTGTGATGGCTTTAGAAGATGAAGGATCCTGATGGGAGATTGGCCCTATTGGCTTTAAAAACTCCAAATTTACGATTTTACAATTGTCCATTGGCCAGGGCAATACATCAGAACGTGGATTGTTTATCCAGGTTACTCATAATAACTTTAACTGACTCTGAGGAAGACTGACTCTACAATCTTCAAAACACCCTCACTTATGAAAAAACGAGTCACTTACAATCTAAAAGGAGTCAAAAAAAGGCGGCTTATATAGTACAAGGGTGGTAACCTTTACAAACTTGTGTTACAACAATGATTGCACTGTATTTGGCTATTTGATCGCATAGATGCTATACTAGAAGGGCAGCTGCAAGTCAGCCACAGAGGAATTCAGAAAACCTATCAGTGGCTCAAGACCCAGTGTTATGGGAAGGGATACTCTTCTCAATTCAAAATATATTGGAGTTACTGGTATGCAAAAGTCAGGATGGACTTGAATTACAACCTCAACATCTAGTGGTCCCACCATGTGAACCCTTTCTTAATGTAAGTATTAATGTTGTGGGCCCATTATCTTGAGCATCCAATGGCCACATATTCCTCATTCTGGCTGTTGATAATTTAATAAAGCGGATCAAAGCCGTATCCCTACCCTCCTCTTAGGAAAAAGCTACTTCCACATTCCTCTATAATTGAAATATCACCCAACATGGGTTCCCTAACATAATTCTCTCCTATAATGGAAATTCTTTTTAAATAACACTGGTAAACAAGTTAGCTGATTTAATGGGGTCCACTGAAGTGTTGGCCATCCCTTACCATCCTGAATCCAATATAATGTTAGAGTGAGTTAATGCTATACTAACCTCAACCCTTCAGAAATTATCCCAAATGAAACTCTACATTGGCCACAATATCTGCATAGTGCAATCCTTGCCTATTAAATAGGTTACCATTAGATCATCAAAATGTCCCCCTTCCAATCCTTATATGGAATGAGTCCCAAATTGGCCTCTAAAGTGCATTTCATGTTAGACAAAGCCTCTCACAAAGTCCCTGAAGTTACTATGAGGGTTATTGCTAATGAGATTATCCAATTTTACCCCTTGGCTTCCAAAATATTTTCTGCTACCACCACCAGAGAGACTAATCAGTTTATTGATAATCATGACCCTCTGTATATCTTCCAGACAGGTGATTTAGTCCTTTTCTATTATCACCAACCCATTATACGCAATAACAAATTAGGTAAAAATTGGTCAGGACCCTATAAAGTTCTATAAATGGGGAATTAACACTCAATTGTGGATATTGCTCAAGGGACTCTGACAAAATGAGTACACAGTCAAATTTTTGGAACAATTCACCCCCCTATGCCAAGATCTAGAAGGGGAGTTGTCAGAATTCCAGTTTAAACTGAAAAGTTGAGTAAATCTGATGATGGGATTCAAACTCAATCTAGAAGTTTGGACAATACTACTATTGGGGATGATCCCCAAATAAAACTATCAAAACCTCTTGATTTCAGGGTTCAACCCTGATCTAAAAAATCAATATTGTTACTTGAAAAATTTAATCATATGCCGCAGAATCTTCAAGTAGCAAATTAGTATAGATCCTGGCTAAGAAGCATTTGGAGAATTTCCTCAAGAGCTCTCCTCTGATTTCTTTATAGCTATGTTTGAGAAAAATTAATGGTAAGTTCTTTTTGCCAAATAATTTGGTTGCCGCTATTAGCGCTTATCCTCCAGAATGGCCTGAATCATCATGGTCTTGGCTGACAAAACGTTTGATCATACTAAAATGGTTTTGAGCCTTCCAGAATTCACTGGATCTTTGTTAAGTTAGCCTTTTCCTATAACTGGGCAAGAATTAATAAAATAGATTTGGGATACATCAAGATATGAGACTTCATATTGATGCCAATGGTTACCATTTGGACGCCCACATATAATGGGAGGTTGGTAATCCTGAAACCAATCAAAGAAAAAAATTTATACCTTGACCCTCATATTGGATGAAAAGTAAAGATCATGAACAAAAGAGACTTGAGCGCTTCATCAATCACAAGGAACCTACTCATCCCTTAAATATCAAAAAGTTTTAACTTCAAAGGTTGCCATTTATTCCCTAAAATTTATATCTATTTCATTGCATATTTACAATAATCAGTATCTAACTCAGGATAGTCATAACACTGGACTTTGAGTAAGCTAAAGTGCTACGCCATCACATCTCTCCAGACATTCTGGGAAATCAAGACATCCCACAGATCCCAGCTTCTTTTCATATGGCTCAGGCACCCAGCTTTCTAACTTTTGGGTTTTCTTGCAAAAAACCAAAACCTGGTGCTCATTACAGGGGCACACAAGCTGTAACCAGTTAAAAAGTCACTCACAAAACATGGAAGAAAATAATAACAATGGATTCCCTCCTCCCAATGTGGAGAGAAGTATTATTTGATGATTTTTTACTTCGTAATTTGAGGTAACCCAATTCAACCTGAGAGTATAGAATTCTGGGCCACCTTTAGAATTCAACCTTCTCATGCCAAAACCTAATCACTTCTACCTTAATTTCAAAATTTTTTTTAATAAAACCTGGAGGCTCATTGATGGGATCTACTCCACCAAAACCTGTTCTAGCCATTTGCAAGCTTGTGGTGTCCCTTCCTTCATGAAAAGGCTCTATGACTTGGCTACTTTAGCTAATAATGAGTTGAGTGGTGGTGTGGAGCCCACCTTTGGCTGTTTGTACATCTATCTTGCCACCACCTACTCCAAGTGGTGGCTTTATACCATCAAGAATTACTACACCATCAAAGATTAGTACAAAGCCTTAATTCTAACTGGTCAAATTTTACAAAGCTGCCTTTACATATATTCGTAACAAATAGGGAAGCTATTTATTACAACCGCCACCTTATTAATAATTCCAGAGGCCAATTCGCATTACTAGACACTGGGGTCGCTGGGTGTATGGATACCCACCTTACTCAGAGACTGCAGGGTGTAGTCTCTGAGGTACATGAGTACATCCAAAATGACACTTCAGATGTTGCCAGCCAAACCCAAATTTTGGAATCTATCTTGACACAAGAATTGAGTTGCGTAGAGGCCCTGATTGATCAGCTCCATCGCCAAAGTGACAGCCATTAAAGGCCATGGGACCTGAAGGTCCTGAAGGGTCAAGCAGCTCGATGGGGTGAAGGATGATCTGGCTCCAGGGGGCCCCTGGGTTATCTGCTCCTCTAGCTAAAATTCCTGAGGATTCCTGGTGTGGTGAAATTATCAAGAAGTTAGAGCCCTATAGAAGCAAATCGAGAATTATCACTTACAATTTGGAATTCACCCTTATGGAAACCCCATAACCCCTTCCATTACATTAGGTCACCAACTTCGACCTGAAGAATGTCTAAGAGTCCATGAGATTTATGTACTAACACCTTGACGAGATGCAACAAATCTCTAAATCTGGATGCTCATGTCAGTTTCTGTGGGTCCAAAAACTTGTACTTGAAATATCAACTTAATTAGAAAGCGATGCCAGTGCGCTTAACCAGTGCTGTAATGAGTTGCAGGGTGACTTTAAGAAAATTAGATGACAGTTTGTCCTTCAAGTCACCAGCACTTATGCTGGGAAGAAGTCCACCGAGCTTATACAGATCATCAATACTGGATTTCATGCCCTTTCTACACCAGTTGGGTTGAATTTTAAACCCAGTTCTAAGGAACAATATTCAAGGCCAAGAAAGCATTACATCCATTTAAACGCCTATAAAAGTGCTATGGAAGAGGCTACCAATTGCCAGAAGGTCAAACATATCCATTCATGCTTATGTGGGGAATCTCAGGAAATTATGACCCCTCACCTTTGGGAATGTCAGACCTGGGCCCAAGTTAAGACCGCGCTCATACAGGAATTTAGCTTTGACAGACTCTCAAGTCAAAAACAAGCTTTCATGGCTATTCGCCTCAACATAAGCAAAACCCCTCTAGTTTTTCAAGTCATTTTTATGCTAATGCACAACCGGTAGTACTAATCAAATCATTTATATGACGCTATTACTACCATCCTTTCTACCCTCAATTCGAGGCCTGAAGCTCACCTTCATACAGTAGGAATTAAAAAAAAAACTTCATTTGCATCCATGACATCAAGGAGGCACTCAACGAGATTTCTCTGACTAATCTGAACAAGTACCCCTCCATGGTTTAGGCTTCAATTAGACCAGAATGCATGCTCCAAAGGCCAAGAATAAGTAGATATCTAATTGTTCTTACATTAAATTCCGCCTACACACTAAGGAGGAGTGCTATATACGTTGGTTAGAATAAGCAAAATGTGAACTGTCAGGAAAAGAGAGGTCAGCATGAAGGCAGAAGCTCTTTGTGCAGACACCTCCCCATTATGCCTATACTTAAGAATGAAAGCCCCACAGACATCACTTTTGAGGAACCTTAGTACCTCCCCTGCTAACACCCTACTTCGCCAGCAACTTCATGGGGCGATGGAGCCCCTTTTGAGGATATTTTTATCCCCAATTTTCCCCATGATTTTGAGTAAAATGCTAAGTATGAAATTAAGGAGCTTGCTTTTGGTGCAAGCTGCACTTGCATCGATGTAGCAAAAACTTCTCTTTTTAACCCCAAAATTTCCAAAACCCACTTTTGCAACAATTCATTCACTTGTGTGCCCACTCTAATCACTTTTGCTGAGCATCAACTTGCTCAATACTTTTAGGCAATGGACACTGCTGGCCTCATCAACAAAGAAAACCCCCAATTATACCTCCTTATGCCCCATGTCGCTGATGCTCCTAACTTAATGTTGTCCGCCATGGTCTGCCAGCTAAAGCGGGCGCAGGACAAATCTTTCCCCAGAGCATCCTCACCTTCTGAGATGGCTTCCTAGGCTGTTAGCTGAGGTGCCATATTAGGTTTTTTTAAACTTATAATAATCCCTTTGTTTGGCCCATTTGCAAATAAAGATGCGTTACAGCTCCCTCTTTTGGGTTGCGCACCACTAGTTCTAAAAAAGAAGAACCTTAGTACCATAAGTTGAGCATTTCTGATATTATAATACTTTATTATGCCTCTTGTTATGAGTCTCTAATGTTTTTCACCCTTTCACCTAAATTTGATAATTTGATCACTTGAGTTGCAATTAAGGCTCATAAAATTCCTGTACTTGCCATAATATATAGTGGTTCTCCAGTGAATATAATCCCGTCTAAATTAAGTAAGAAATTAATATTGTACCCAATCTGCCTCATTACATTAAGTATGGTACCGTTGTGCCTCAAAGCACGTGTTCCATAGGTGTATATTCTGAGCTCCCCCTCTGGATTGTTACAATTACATGAAACGGTGTGGCCATAGCTCTTTACAACACGAGCTATGACTTATTGTTGGGACCAAATTTCAATGATAGTAAGGTGACATCGTCCATTACGTAGAAGGGTTTCTATCCTTGCTTGGTACACGTATACCCTTGATATTTGAAAAATACAAGGATGGAAAGTAACTCGTGAAATCATGGACATGTTTGTTGGAGACCAAAACTGGATTGACTGATTCAATTTCACATCAGATGCTCAAGATAAAACTAATTCCTTGCGTAGTAGATGGGACATAAGGGATATCTGTTTATTCACCTGAACCCAAGGTTATTCCCTTAGGGTTGCAAATTATAGCGGATACCTAGATTATGTGAAATTACCACCTGAAAGCCTACTAGAAATTAGTGGGGCTGAAAATCATCTGTAAAGGAGGACTTGACCTGCTTGAGTATCCTCAATCCCACATATGCTGGCTCCAATCCATACTGCTGGTTAAGCTGACTCCAAAGGCCTGAATCATCGGGCCTAGTATGCCAATTCCCTACCTACATTTAGTATCTTTAATTGACATCAACTAAGTTCATGGATTTAGAAACCTCCATGACTTTGGCTTTAAAGAATATCCCACTGTAGCTCTAGTCACCACTTCCATAAGAAAAGATCTCACCACAGAACAAAGGAGTAATGTTGAGCTATTAATGTAATATTTGGACCTTTTCTCCACGTCCACATACAACTTTGGCAAGATAAAATGCGTTGTGCATAATGTAGAAACAGGGGACCCTTAACCAATATGCTCACGACCCTACAAAAAGAGAAAAGTGGAATAGGCTCAGGTCACAATTGAACTCAAGGACCTTTATCATCAGGGTTGTTGGTACCCTCCTGAAGTCCTTAGTAATCTCTTCTCCTGCTTATTCAAAATAATGATAGGAGCCATCGTGCCATCATGGTTTATTATAAGCTTATCACATTGATGCTAAAAGATAGCTACCCCTTCCTTGGATCAATGATTCCCTAAAGCTCCTAGCAGAGGCTCAATACTTTTCTGCAATGTATCTATCCAGAGTGTACTTGCAAATCAAGCTGGCTCTCAAGGATCAGGCCAATTGCGCACTTATTGCAAACAAAAGGCTTTTGAACTGACCCGAATGCCGCAGAGGCTCTGCAATCCCCTTGCCACCTTTCAGAGAGCTATGTATGGGCTATTAGGTGATCTAAAGTTGACTTGCATCCTAGTCTGCCTCAACATTATCACCGTCTTCTCCAAGACATCCAACTGCCACTTAGATCATTCTTGTAAAATATTGATCGCCTCCAAGGAAATTTTTAAAGCTAAAACATCTAAATGCTCCTTCTTCCAACCTGAGATGAAATTTCTAGGGTATAAGGTCACTATACAGGGGATTCAACCTTTGCTGGACAAGATCGCCGCCATAAAGAAGATGACGCTGCCTTAAAGCCTTTTGGATATTCATTTGTTTCAAGGTTGGTAAGATATTCAGGAAAGTCATATCCTAGCTTTCTGAACTGGCTGTGCCCTTGGTGTATTTGCTACTCAAGAACATATCCTTTGAACGGAGCCCTGAACTTGACGTGCTATCAGCCTCCTTAAGAATGCACTCATCTAACAGCCTGTGATAATCCTCCAAACTTTGACCAAACCTTTGTAATGTTTACGGATGCCATCAATTTCACTGTTGGGACATTCTATCCCAATTATCCAAACAGCAAGTAGACTGACCTGTAGCTTATTGACCAAAACCTTAACAAAAGCTGAACAGAACTACAGCATCACTGGACATGTATGTTTATTGACATTGCTTGCGGCCAAGCACTTCCAACGTACCTATATGTGAACCATCTCACTATCATCACTGATCATATTTCCTTGAGGTGACTCCAGCAGGTGAAAGATCCTGTTGATCAATAGGCTAGGTGGGCTATCCAGCTACAAAGTTATGACTTTTCAATAGTGCATTGGACAGGCACGACTCATTAAAGCAAAGATGGGCTATCCAGGATGATGAACCTCAAGTATTATTACTTGAGGAAGATCGCTTATATGCCATGATTGCTGGCTGGAGCTATGGGAACTAAAGCCCCAAGAAACGGTGAAGTTACTATGCTCAATGGCTAAGAACGCTCAAACACAAGATGGCATTATGTGTAAGAAAGTCAATATGAAGTGGCTTCCATAACTATGACCCTCTTTGATAACTTACTTTATTTTAGAAGGACACGCCCATGTAGGACACAGGGTGGTCAAGAAAACTATGAGTGGGTAAGAAAGCAATGCTACTGTGACTGATGCTTGTAACTATTCAGGAGGTTTTAGATTCTTGCTTGACGTGCAGAACCCAATATTGGCTAAACCCTCGCTTCCAGCATGAAGTTATTACCCCATCCATGCATTTTAACATCATTAGAGTTGATGATGTAGGGCCCTTATCCGCGGGTCTTTAAGGCCATCACTATACCATCCTAGCCATTGACCATCTCCCCAATTGAGTTGAGGCCATCTCAGAAACTGTTTCCACTGCCAAGGCTACTATCTTTTTTTAGCACTAGGTGGTCCCAACCAAGGCTACTGTCTTATTCTTGTTTTGCTCCGTTTTCACCCAATATGGGTGCCCCAGAGTTCTGCTATTGGACAAAGTGTTAAATTAACTTCCCAAGTTGTCCAGTAACTAACATCCCTATTTAATACTAATCAACATCTTACTTCACCTTAAAATCCATCAAAAATGGAGCAGTCAAGCGGGCAAATGATACCTTGTCTCTATTCTCCATAAAGTGGCTGCCACAGACCCCATGCGATGTAATCACTACCTGCCATTTGCTTTACTCTCCTATTATATCAGTTACTATCGCGTGATCAAAATGTTTCCATTTCAGGCACTTTATAGTAGGGAGCCTCTACTTCCTAACAGCGTCCAGACTTTACTAGAATCTTCCTTTCCCAATACTGTCAAATTGAAAATGAGAACACTATAAGATGAGATAAATAAATTCCAAGTGCTTATCCACTCAAGGAATTATAACTACAACCAAGAATACTACTAAGTTGAATGACAAACATCCCGCTATCCCCTTATTCCACATTGGGGACCTTGAAATATTTCTATCATCACCACCCTGGTGGTCAGCTAAATAAGTTAGATACTTCCTGGTCAGGACCCTACCGTGTATTATATGGTTGGCCCCAAATAATACACTGCTGATGTTGTTTATGGTACAGTAGTCAACTGCATAAATTCTAGGTTCTTGCGCCCTTATGTCCTCTCCGCCAGGATCTTGAGGCGGCAATGTCAGTGTTCAGACTCCAGAGCAGCCTATATCTTCCGAGGATTGGGCCAATAAAAATATTGATCGTTCTACAATGGGTTCAAGCCTTCCAGAATCAAATGGATCTTTGAAAAATGAGCCTTTTCCTCTAACCAGTAAGAATTAATAAAGGAGATTTGGGTACTACCATGAGATGAGACCTCATCTTGATGCCAGCGTTACCATCTCGATGCCCTCATACAATGGAGATAGACAATCCCAAAATATGATCACTAAGAAAGGACACAGCTTGATCCTCATGTTAGATGAGAAATAAAGATCCTGAATGAAGTATACTTGAGCACCTCATCCATAACAAGCCCTTACTCATCCTATAAATATCAAAAGCCTAATAAAATAAAGGTTATCATTTATTCCTTAACAGATATATACCTATTTCTCACACGGTTATAATAATTGGTATCATAACCCAGGATAGTGCATAATACTGGACCCTAAAAATTGAAAGTGCTACGCCATTACCTCTCTCCAGTTATTCCAAAGAACTAAGCCATCTTCAAGATCATTCCTATCTTCTATTCATATGGCTCCGGGCACCCAGTTTTATAACTTTTTTCTTGTGAAAAGCTAAAAGCCGCTACTTTAGTAGCAAAGATACAATTATATACGCCAGATGAGGAGCTTTATCCCTTGATTGAAAACTTTTATTAAGATTTAATCTTCTTGCGCCTGAGGCTTTGTTTACATTGAACTTTATTTGGGTGCTTGGATTTTATCCCCCTCATCCCAACAACTGCCTCCACTAACTTCCAATACAATTCCAACTTTATTTTTGAGAAAGCTATACACAATCAATTTATAATTGAACCTCTAATCTTTAGCACACTGGGAATACTAATGAATACTACAGTGGAGGATTCTAGTGATTTAAACATTGCTGAGAAGGCTGTCAACCCAAGCACTTTTAGATACCATATAGTATATAGTAAAAGCTGCAAGTCGGAATAGAAAGGAGAAAACTGCAATAACTAGAAACAAGAGACTAAAAACAATATAACCTTTAATTCCTGTCAAAACCAGTTTTCTAGTGATTTTAGTGGATCTCTAAAAAAACAGGAAAAACTAATCTCTACTAAATCAAAGCCAAAGACATTGTACTCAAGGATCTTCAGCAAAACTGAAAGTACTAAATAATATTACATAGAAGCTGGATATAATGTTACTTTTAATTCAGAATATCTATATTTAATCATAAGTTTTATTCTATGGTATTCTGTCTTCACACATCTATACTATTGAGTACAATCCTTAACAGTGCTTAACTTGCCCGTTGCAGCCCCAGTTGCAACATTCTGGTTCTCACTACAGGGGCCACACAGTTGCAGTCAGACAACATGATTGATAATCTGGAAAAGTCATGGCAAAAATATGAAAAAGCACTTAATTAAAATCAAACCTATGTATACTTTGATAATGCCACAATTTATCAATGTGATGAAATAGTCAGAAGAGCAGGGTGTTAAGTGCGAGAGGGTGGCTGTGGAGGGGAACAGATATTCATTCTGCACTACAATAGAAATGAACTCAAGTTAAAGTATTTTAAGCAAATGAGGCTGCCTTACTTCTCTTAAATTCAGATGTTAGCAAGGATGAAGCGCAAAGTTATACTCCACATATGCGTCCTTAGAGGAAGCTTGACATCTATCTCTACCTGATGATGGAGTAGCTCTAGAATAAGTTCTGCCAGCATTACCCTGTGACCACCAATAAGACTAGACGAGTTGATTCAAATGTTTCTTTAACTACATAAATATCCCCCGCCAATCTATATTACATCCAACAATACTAAAATCATTCATTTATATAGATGTTTTTTTAGAATTCCCGCTAATAACAAAAATTTAAAGTCCCTTGGCCCAATAAAATGAAATGTTGAAGTAAATTTTAGACTGGTCAGCCAAGAAACATTGATGTCAATTCAAAAGCATGCGCTGAATCATATATTGTTCAGCAAAAATAGCCACCTAAAAAACATCTAAAAATAGGTTGGATATTAAATATCTAAACTAGAAAGCCAAAATAAATCAAAAACACAAACATTCCAACAAATGAATTTTGCCACAGGAGCAAGTTAAAGGGCAAATCACCTGATCCAAAACACAAAGTGAATACTTATTTAATTTCCAATATACTTTAACTCATAAATAAAAACTTCTAATGGGCTAAAGATGATGAGCGAGTCAAAATCCCTACTTCTGAATTGAGCCTCTGTAATTGACTCTCAAACCAGTATGAATGGAACCTTATTCTGAAGGCACTAACAAAGGATTCAATTTAGGAAGCATTATGCGCATGAGAATCAAGGAAACTCCTTATAAATCCAGTCCTCGCTTCCCAAATCTTGAGAGGCGCAGCCCCCACCGCTACAGTCATGAGGATGATGTAGAACAATGAGGGGTGCTAACCATGCAGTCAATCCAGAAGTCAGTGAAGGATCTTGATTGTATGGGGCTGCAAAGGTCCTTAAGGCGCCATGTCCCCATACGCCCTATAAACAATGACGCTTTCTTACTCAATAAAGTAGTCTATATTCGCTCTGTATTTTCATTTTTTGACCTCCCTACTAATTTAAAGCTTTGAGCCCATTTTTTGAACTTTGTCATCAGTCAAGAGAACTGTTACGCTGAGAAAAGTGGTGCTCACTACAGGGCTTTGAGCTGTTCAAGTAAAAGCGTATATCACAAACAATGGAGAATAGTAGCAATCTAGAAAGTTACCCTTCTGCTTGGTCAAGAAGCATCACTCAATGGATTAGTACCTCATGATACAAAGTATTGCTCATGCATCCTGAAAGATTAGATTTTTGTGCCACGTTCCAGTTCACTCTACCTCCCGTTGATGATGATTAATACCAACTTTGATATGAGAACCTTAAAGAAATTAATCAACATTTACTAAATGGCATCTATTCTGTGGGTTGCCTCTTAAATTGCTACCGCGCTTCTTTGGTCCCTTTTACCATATGAGATCTATATACCTTGCCCAACTACCAACAGAATAACTGAGTTTGTGGACCAAGCGCTATCTTCAAAGTTTCATCCATCCTGCCATTCATCACCTCCTACAGTTAGTCATGTTGGACCATCATGAAGTCTCATGACAACTAATTATTACACAAACCTTAAAAACCTGTCATGATTTAAAAGATGGAATCCTCCAATGATTTATCATTATTTGGAATGATATAGCCAATCCCGGCAGAATGGTTTATTGACTAAATTTCGTGTTATTTGGTTTGATTGCTGGTTAGTTGCTCCCCAATTTGGGTTGAGCTGATATTAGTATTCCGCCAAGTTTGGTATTTAGGTTTGAGTGAGGCCAATCAGTGGCCCCAAATTAGTAGAAGGATCACCGGCAACTAATAGCTGAGGATGATCCAATTGGTATCAGTCAGCAGAATCAGTGCTTGACGCCAACTGACATTGTGGTCAGTTGTGAGATTTCTGGCAGAAAGCTGATGTATATGCTTCAAATGTTTGCTGCATGTACTGATTATCCAATGTCAGTGGATCTGACAATTATGAGTTTGAGATGGCCGAGGTTGTTTCCAGTGCCTCATTTATTATCAAGATAAGTTGAGAATAGATGTTGGAGAGATGCTGAGATATTCCAAGTCAAACAAGCGATTAAAGTAGTTTCTGGTGCATTATTATCAATTCAAAGGTCAAATACAAATTTGACATTTATTTAGATTATTTATTTATATGGCTCACTGGCGACTTAAGGCTGAGGATGATCCAAAACTAGTTCAGATATTGGGAAGGATGGAGAGAGAGGGTCGACGCCAGGGAAGAGATAAAGTAGAAGAAGAAGTAGAAGATGAAGAGAAGTGGCTGGCTGGAAGAACCAGTGGAAGAGCCAATAGGTTGGCGATGGGCGCAGTAGCCCTTTTGTAAATAGTATAGATACCTGGCGCTTCCCTTTCAATAAATATCTCCTGTTGCCTATTCTACCTTTGTTTATAATTTTATCATTTATTACGTTGGTTGGAGTTTAGGCTAGGGGATCCCCAAAATGGCATGGTTGACATGCCAAGGGGTTAGCTGGCGCTGCTAGCCCTGACGCCTAAGGTAAAATGGCAAGTGCTGACCATTCTTCATACTGGTTAGCCTGCCAACTAGCAGAGCCCAAAGTCAAATTTCTGACAAAACCCATGTTGATTTCTATAATGCAGCCTCCTCTTTTGTCCATGATAATTGAGAAGCCATTGGTGATAACTGAAAATTAATCAATGAAGCCCAAACCAATTCATGGTGTTGGATAGCATAATTTTAGGCTAACTTGAGGACCAGCTTCTTCATAAATATACTTCTCCTTGATGCTACTTGGAACCAAAGCCTCCACCAAGTTAAAGACCCGGTGTGGACTCTTAAGCACCACTATCAGGAGCTGGCCTCTTGCGACTTCACCTACAGTTGTGAAGGGCCTGAAGGTCCCTCAGTGCCTACTCTTGGAAACTCTGATGACTTATGGAGAAAGGTTACCTTGGCCGCCCTAGCCACCTTTTGGGACCAGATCTATAATGTGTATCAAGGGGGCAAGCTCCTAGTGGATGGCGTCACCTTGACCCTAGAGTCTTATTTGAGACCCTGTCAGATGAAATGGATAACCTTAGCGCCTTCATTAGGCTTGCTGATAGTCACATTTTTCATCTTGATTAAGCCTTCCAGTGGTTTGACACCCGCTTGAACAATTTTATAAAGTCAGCTTCTTTTTTCAACGCGCTGAAATCCAATCATTAAAAGAACATGTTGCTCACAAGGCATCCATCTCCTCCCTAAACCGAATCTGGGATGATTAAGAGGACCTTGAGGGTCCAAGATGACATTTGGATCAGCAGGTTCCCTGCGACTATGTGAAAACTAAGATTTCTGAGCCTGCACCAATTACTGGTGTTAATACCCTTTACACTCCTTTTGTAACTACATCTAAACCTACTCTAAGGAGATGTTCACCACACCAGGAAAGTATTGCCTCTTTCTTGTACTTATATGAGAGTTTCATGAAGGAGGCTACCAACTGGAAAAAAGTGAAGCACATCCACTCCTACCTTAACAGCACCGCTCAGGAGATTATGAATCCCCATCAAAGAGAATTCCACACATGGGAACATGTCCAGACCGCCTTAGCTCAAGAATTTGGCAGCAACCAAAATCTGGTCAATCAAAAGCAGGCATTCATGGGTATCTGCTTGAACAAAGAAATGAGCCCTGTGGAGTTCACCACCCATTTCTACACCCAAGCGCAGCCCTTAGTAACCACAAATTGCATTACCTTGGATGACTCCATAACTGCTATCATCTCCGCATTGGGGTTGCATCCTGATGTTTAGGTGCATATGATCAGCCAGAAGAATGGCTTTACATGCATTCAGGAAGTCAAGGAAGTGTTTAAAGTGGTCACAGCGTTGACTTTACACCCTAAGGCTACCACCTCTGTCTCTTCTAACCATCCACAGGTCCATGTTATTAAGAACCAGAAAAATCCTCGAACTCAAATGTACTTACTACAATGGCTACCATCACAGTGCCAAGACCTGCTGGAAACAACTTACCAAGGATGCGGGAAAAGGGTTATCATCATAAAGGATAAGGTGCTCCATGCTGACATCCCTACCACGCCTCAAGAATCATCCATGACCTCTAATGGACCTGGATCTATTGTACATGAAGAAGTCTCAGTGCCCGTTTATAATAAAGAACTTGATACTGCTTACTATTCTTCTGATGAATCTCCTATGTTTCTCAATCTAACTCCACATTCAGAGAATCTAGTCACCAATTTACTGTTTGATTTCTAGAATTTCAGTCTTTGGCATTGTGAACAGCAATTCCCTCATGAATGTTATTTCATCCAAATTGATGATTGTTTCAAGATTTCTTTAGATTTTACACATTACATGGAATCCAACTTGGCTGGACCACAGTTTACATGATTCATAGGGGCATATGCTTCCCAACTATCTGATTTGGGAAGTGTTCTGTAAATACCCCCGCCATTGCACTGGATAACCCAAGCTATAAACTTCTCAGAACTCAGTTTCTCTGAGACTACACCGCAGTAGTACATCATGATGAAGTATTTCTATCCCGGCTGGGACATTGGGCTCCCTTAGTCTTCAAAACCTCACACAACTCCAAAGCGGAGGTCAAGGCTCAGGCTTGCAGTTGGGAATTTTTCTTCCTTTCCAGCCCCCTAGATTACCTGTGGATTGCTAGGGAATAATTCCCGATGGTAAGTGGATCTTATATCAGTTAACCCAGATTTTGGGTTAAATATGTTGGAGGATTTTAGGTAATTTGCCATGTTCAGATCTGTCAGGGATCAATCCAGGTGAATGCTTAAGATCTTGTCGGGCAGAGTTGACAACAAAATGGGGCATCTGATAGTTGATATTGATTAGCTATCAGGTATACCTATTGGGATTGGTCAGGTTTCATCACTAACTGATTAGAATTAATGAGCAGTTGCAAGGCAAGTGATGCCGCCTGCAACTAGAGAATTGATCAGTTTTTGTGTGACCTGCCATAATGGGTAAAGAGTTCCATTAATTAAGCAGGTCACTTGCCAAATATGGTTGGTTTTATGGGATCAAGCGTTAAATGTTAGGGACACATTTTATGGCGCTTTCTGTTTTAGGTCTTGAGGATGTCCAACGAAGGAATCCTAACCAGATGGAGAAGACCATTACTGGTGAGATTTCAAAGGGAATTACAACGGCAACAGCTGCCATTTCATGGCTGAGGTGCCAACCAAGGGTTGGGCGCTGAATTCCTTCTATAAATTCCCTGATAATTCATCTTAATAAAAGAGATTAAGATAAATTTTCAATAAATTACAATATAAATATTCTCTTAAGTTCTATTTTCTTAGTAAATAAATATTGTCTTATACAATATTTGGGGAATCTTTTTTCATATAAAGAGTAAGGATCAAGAATCCATGGAAGAGAAGCTGAACTTATAAGGGAATCTCAGCAGGCTCAGCATGACGAGAAGAAAGGCCGTAAATTTCTGGATCTGAGAGTGGATTAAGTTAGGCGGAAAAGGGAAGAAGTTCCTATAGTTGACATCAGCAGTATTTCGTGGAGAAGTATAGGTCTATCGTTGGACCATTTCAGAGTTATATATAAACTATGATAATAGTCGTCATACTTTTATCAATCAAATATCAACTACTATCAGACAACACAGATCGTGCACATATTGAACCTGCGCAGTTAACCTCCTGGGAACTATCAATTGATGAAAACCTCAAATTTTAACAATTGTTGCTCACTACAGGGGTAGTTGAGTAGGATATACCAGTATAAGATGTCATACAAGGACGAGGTAAGAAAACTTTGGATGGAATTGGCAACCATAAATAATAAAGGCTTTATTTCTGTGATCACTTAGAATTTTCTGCTTATGAGTAGGGAGTTACCAAGATTTAGAAAGGAGTCAAATATATCTCCAATTTTGGCAATGAGATGCTAGGGAACGTAACGTCACTAAAGAAAAAAGAAGGAGATCTAGTTCAACAAGTTTTATTCTTGGAAACTGAATTTGAAGGGGATTGCGTTTGATTGTATTTATTCAGCACATGCACAGAGCGTCTAGTGAAGCAAGTCGAAGAGTAAAAGACTCATAGATGCAAATGTGAACCCTACATGGTTACCAATGTCAAAGAAAGAACCCCAAGAACTCCAGTTGGGAAGTTGAATATTCCAAGAAATATGCTTACTGCATTCACAGCCATTTCAGAGATGACCCCTGAAATCACTCCTCCAGTCAGTTGAATAGTTGAACTGAGATGGAGGCTAGAGAAAAATTGGAATAATTTAGAGCTACTCTGAAATTATCCACATTCCATTGGGATAAAACTCCTGCGCTCTTCTGATTGTTTGAAATGACAATGTTTAGATATGGCAATTGACAGAAAGCTTTGACAGTGATATACTGTTTAGACACTAATTGTCAAAGATTAGTGTTACCCTATCTAGAAGGTAAAGCTGGTCTTACTTGGAGGCCAAGGCTGCCATAATGAAATAATTTTTTGTGCGCATATGTCAAAACGCAAACAGGAATTTATGGGAATCCAATTCCAGAAGGATGAGTCCTTAGTAAGTTTTACCGATTGATTCTACCAAGATTACAGATTTTGGTTGGGGTGAAAGTACTGGATGATTTTGACGCACAGATCACGTTGCAAGCGGCTCTTTGGCCATATTGCAATTTTCATCAAATGATGTCTTTCATGTTCACAACTGAAATTACCACCTCGTAAATGATGGATCATTGAAAATACTAGAAGCCACACATGAGGCGCTAATAGAAGCTTCAAGACAAGTCCAGTTTGAGATAAAAATCCTACAAAAGGGGCTGAGAGCGCCTAAGGAGTCCAATAATTGAACCATGCCAGGAATTAAGCCTGAAGATAAGCAGACAGACAAAAAAGACAAACACTTTTATCAGTGTGGAGGAAAGGGACACTTTGCTGCTCACTTCAAGAAGCCAAAGGAGCAGATTAATGTTGTCCATTCAAACCAGGCCAAACCACACAGGAGTTGGAAAAGGGCCTGCAGCCTAGATTGGGTAAAGTCTAGAGCTGCTGTTAAACCTATTCATCCTGATATTATACATGAAGAAATTGACATTAATAATCTTTTTGTCAATGATGACGTGCAGGACCAACTTTATCAAGTGGTCAATTTAGATGTCAATGCAGTAACCAGATCTGGAGCAAAGGGGATCGACCCCAAAATAATTAAGGAGGTTGCTCACCCATATGCGCAATAGCTAGCAGACAATATTTGTTCATGGAGAATCAGGAAGAGTTGACCAAGGTCAAATTAGTAGGCAAACCTGTCTATCACTCTTAGCGCAATTAAAGAAACATTTCCTGATCTATTGGCGCAGTTTATTCACACCCTCAATTTGGAAAATAACGCCAATATACAATCAGCAAAATGATTTTACAATACTTCAAGTGTAAACATATTGATATACTGGTCAATCAAGTATGGATGCAGAAAATAATTGGCAGTGGAGCGCCTATCAATATTGTCTCGACCAAGCTGGTAAAGAAGATGAGAAATTCTCCTGATTTGGAGCATAGTAAAGGATATGAGACCTCCATGCCAAATACAACCATCTTTTATGGAGCATATAGTGCCTTACCACTCCGATTTGGATCTTTAGTGATATTCTCCCCATCAATAGCTTTGGCCAATTAAAACTAAGATATTCTGATCAAGACCAAGTTTCTAAGAAAGTATGGAGTTATATGTACCTTCAAAGATAATATGTTGACCATATTGGGTCAGACTTTAACACCAGTTTATCAAAGAGATGGATAAATTACACTGACCAGGAGAAACAAATTTCTTCAATTTGATCTACAATGACGCATTATCCCAATTTGCTACCAACTGTTTGGGAAATTTCGAAGATAAATGTTGACAGAAATCCTCGAAAATCAGGAAATTCTGTTGCAAATCAAGAATTTGAAGACCAGACCACCAGGATTGCAGATCATAGCTAACACGGGATACACGTTTTATATACTCAAGCTGTTACATAGAGAATTTGTTATCCCCTGGAAGAAGTCCAGAGTAGAGCCATGGGTGGCTCCTGGAATAGTTATGCCAGCCATGGAGAAATTCGAGTTCTTATGGCAAATTTGAGCGAAAACTGATAAAGATCAAGAAGAATCAGACCATCGCACTTTTCCATCTGATCCTGATGGCGGAACTGAAGAAATCTCATGATTTTGGGACCCTCAATGAGATGGGATTACTGTTAGGGGTGATCAAGAGCATCAATCTATTGGTCAATTAAGAGCAACTTGCTGATCTGATGGAAAGACAGCATGAGGAGGTGCTCAAACTATTTGAAAAGTATCAGGAAATATTCACCTAGGATGACCACGATTTGGGATGTGTGAGGAAATCATCCATAAAGTTGAAACCAGGGAAAACTTGCAAATAAGGTTGAGACTAATTTGATGGTTGAAGGCTGCTGAGGCAATAGTGGAAGAAGAGATCAGCAAACTAGTTAAGCATGGGCTTTTAGTTCCGTCATCAAGCCCCTGGGCAAGCCCTATCCTGATTGTGAAGAAGAAGGACAGCTCTAATTGGCTGGCTTTGATTATTGGTAGCTGAATAAAATAACAAAGAAGGATTCTGTAATGGGTGAGTTCGCGCCAATATGCTACAAACAAATTGGGAAGTAAGAGCCATGTTACTGACCATACTAGGGACAGGCCTGCTGAAGCCCATCCCTGAACCTGACGTCGATGCCTCATCAGTGCCACATATTCCTGCACCACTGTTCCCACGACGCTGCACACCAGCAGCAGAGTCTGGGACCAGAAAAGGGCCCAGAATGACGCCAACGCCACGCCAAGCTCACTAGTTGAGCTCATAATTCCAATTCTATTCTTATTATTTTTTTAAATAAATTAAATCTTTTCCTTTTAGCAAGCTATCGTTTTTATTTAAATTTTCCGATATTTCATATAAGATTCAATTGTTCTTCAGGGCCACAACATCCTCCCCTAAATAGCGCTTTTCAAGTATAAGATAAGCTCCTCCTATGCTAAGCTCTCTTGAGCACCGTCCAGCACATTGTTTGTGAAGATTCCACATCCCACCAGATCATCATCCACGCCATATGTAAGCCCAACGTCATTCCATGGATGCATTTTGGGTTTGAGTTGTCAAATTTTCCCAGCTCCAACTTTCCCGTGTCTGAGGCTCTTTGGATTAGAGCAACATTCGGATCAAACGCCACCCAATCTGAAGCAATGTACAGATCAGGTGCATCATGATCCATTATATCACCCCCCTGTAAAGACCAGAACTCCTGTACCTTCTCCAGGCATCTCGCGCAGTCTTCCTTCATCTGCCATGTCACCTCCACCAGATAGCATTTCCACTTCGCCAAAAGTTGTTTCCAGCCCTTCACCCATCTCACATCCAATATCCATTCCACCTCATATTCTGGCACATCCCCTTCCTTATGGTTTAGCGGTCCCAGATGATCCAGACCTATTCCCTTGAACGCTTATAACTAAGAAGCATGAATCACCAGATGGGCCCTGGAACATATTGGCAAGCTTAACTCAAAGGCAACCTTATTAATGGCTTGGACAATCCAGTATGGGCCCAAAAACTTTGGTCCCAGCTTACAACTCTTAACTGGGACAGCATAGTTCTTAGCTGCCATCAATACCCAGTCCCCAGGCTCAAACCTAGGATTTGGAGCTCTTTGTCAATCTTCCTGTCACTTCTGCTGAGCCACCGCCCACTCCAGATTCTCCCATAACTTCTTCCTGACATATGACATGGTACGCGTCATCTCATAGCCCCCTGACACACTCTGTCCACGGATCCCCCATTCAATCTGGGATTTAGACCATGATTTGTGAAAAATGGTGACATTCCTGTTGAGAATTGAGAATGATTGTTGTAAGCGAACTGGACCATCCAAACCCACAAAACCCAGACATCCTGCTGATTGTAGTCATAACACTGGAGATGCTGCTCAAGTATCTGATTTACCCTCTCTGTTTGTCCATTGGATTGAGGGTGGTACGCTGAGGACTGACCAGGACTGATCTCCAAATTCCTCAGCAACCTCAACAAGAATTTAGAAACAAATTGTGGACTGTGGTCTAAAATGATTTCCTCAGGTAAGCCATGCTGGGATAACCTCATCAATGAAAATCCTCGCTGCGTCCTTTGCTGAAAAACTCCCAGTGCATGGGAAGAACTCAGCGTACTTGGTTAGTCTATCCACGACCACAATAATTGCATCCTTCCCCTGCACCCTTGGGAGACCCATTATGAAATCGATGCTAAATGAGCTCCCTGGGTCACATGGTATCATCAATGAATTTAACTTATCTGATGGCAGTTTCCTTGAGGGCTTCACTTTCGCGCATACCAGACACTCCCTTATGTACTTCTTGACATCCCTAAGCAGGCCCAGCCATAAATATTCCCGTTGAACCAATTCCATCATCTTCTCCACTCCCAGATGACCCGCCAACAGATGATCATGAGAAACCTGAATTACCTCCCATTGTAACAATGGGTTGGGCCCCCATACTGAGAATTGTGGTATAGCACCCCACCCCTCTTCATGAAGGCCCTATGGCGCTTATGCAGCTGTCCCTCCATCATCTTGGCTTTCAGTCACTGGCCAAATTCTGGCCTAACTTGCTTCTGGCGGACTTCCTCCCCCAACTCACTTTCCCTATCCTCAATTATCACGAATTGGTCTGGTCAAAACATTGTGGATGTATTAAACTCCTCCAATTCCTCCTTCTTATACATGAAGCCCCTGTCTCAACTCAACCAATCTGCTAAGACATCAACAATCCTGGACTGTACTCTACCCGGAAGTCATAATGGACCAGCTCCACATGCCATCTGGCCTACCGCTGGTTCATCTTCCTGGGTTCACAATAGTATTCCAATGCTTTGTGGCCTGTTCAAATAACAAAGGATTCCGTGCATAGACTAGGTGATGCTGCCATTCCTGCAAGGCTGCCATCACCGCCAGCAGTTTCTTGTCATATATTGGGAAATTTGTTTCAGTGAGGAGCATTTTATGGCTAAAGTAACACAAGGGGTGTTCCAACCCCTCTTCCCCTTCCTGAAGCAATACTGCACCTACAGCATAATTTGAGGCGTCAGTTTACACCTCAAATGGCCTCCTGGGGTCTGGATGGGGTATGTACATACGCAGTAAGTAATTTTTTCTTCAGTAATTCGAATGTCTGCTCCTCTTTCCTTCCCCATACAAATGGGACATCCTGTGTCAGACAAGTGAGAGGTAAGGCCTTTTGAAAAAGATTCTTCACAAACCAACGAAGAAAGTTCAATGTTCCCAAAAAAAACTCTGCACCCCTGTCTGATCCGTAGAGGCCTTCCATGCCTGCACTGCACGCAGTTTATCCAGACATAATCCCAAACCATTCTGGAAAATCACGTTGTCTAGGAACGTTACTGAACTTTGATTGAATTCACACTTGGAAAGTTCCAATCTCAGACCCATCTGGCCAATTACCCCTAGAACTTCCTGGACATCTTGGACATGATCCTCTCAGGACCGTGAAAATAATAAGATATCATCCATATAGGCAGCACAGCACTGACCGATCATCCCTCCAAGGACATGGTTGATCATCCGTTGGAACACCGCTGGAGCATTCCTAAGCCTAAATTGCATCATGCGATACTGATAGACACCCAGATGGCACTTAAACTCTGTGTAATTATGATGCTCCGGTCTCACCAGTACCTGATTGAATGCATCCACGAGGTCAAGCTTTGTAAAAACAGTGCATCCAGTAACCATTGGAAGAATATTCTCCAACAAAGGCATTGGATATGGATCAGGCTCAGTGATCATGTTCAGACGTTGGAAATCCACACATGGGCATAATTTTCCACTTGCTTTTGGCACCAGTAATACAGGAGACACAACTGGAGACACAGAGGGCTCAAATAAACCTTTGTCCAACATTAATTTCAAATGACTCTCTAACGCTTCTCTGGCCCATTTGTTAAGAGCGTATACTGGACATCCCCTGGGAAGCTCTGACCCCTCCTTTAACTGGAATGAAAACGTGAAAGAATTTGTAGGGGAAAAAGGCAAAGTTCCAATAGGACCAAATACATTAACAAAGTCGTTATATTCAGCTGGTAACTCTACCTACTGCATTCCACCCAATCTCCTGCAATTACTCAGAACATCACTCCCAACCTCCATCTTCCATCTCATCCAGGGCACCATCTGCAGAGTCAAGGTAATAGTCTTATGCAGCAAATCAACCTGAGTCTGGAAGTGATGCCACCATCACATCCCCAATACCACAGGATGGTCCAGATTTCTAATTGCACAGAAGCTCTCTTTTAACCAGAACGGGTTTTGCCAAACAACTACCAAAGGCTCTAAACACCATGAGGGGGTTCTCTTTAACACATTGGCAAACACCACCTTTGGACCCCTCTTCATTTCCAACTTCAAACGTTCTGCCAAGGTGAATCCATATAGTTTTCCTCAGCCCCTGTATCCACCAGGGCCAACACCTTCTCCATCTGACTGTGCAAATATAACTCCACTGGAATGAATAACCAAGGATAAAGCAAAGAAGTAGATTTAATGTATAAAGCATTCTCAAATTTCAAATTTTCAGGTAGGGTAGGTCTAGGACTATAACTCTTCTGGGTCCCTGACCTCCTGTTCTTCCCAACCCTCACCATTTCGCCGGCGGAACCCTCCATGGATATTCCCAAAATTCCTGGGTGATCCCTATCAAACTCCTTGACCTCTGCTAGCCATTGCGGGTGACTGGCCCATCCTAGAGACATAGAATCTTCCTGCCAAATTTGCACCAAGGCCAATTGTTTCTCCACCTGCACCGCCAATGCATTTCTTCCGCCAATGTACTCTGAACTTTAGCAGCTGCCATGGCGGCTAACATATCCACTTGCAGCCCCTGTCAAAACATTTGCAATGATTGCAAATCTGAGACTGATGCTGCTTTTACCAATGGTTGGAAAATCCGCCCATATTTCTTAACCAATCCTTGCCCCTGACACACCATCAGCAAAGCTGACCACGCCTCATCCTGCACCTCATCCAGACAGGAAGCCTGGTTGATCCTATTGACACACTCGTCCATGGATTCTGGGAGACGACCTTGCTCCTCAATCAACTCCTGCACCAACCCAGCCAGATCTGAGGGAAGTGCTTCCACAATTCGCGCAATCTGCAGTGAGAAAGGGGTCTTTCCTCCCGTTGCTTGAGCCAACCACACCTAAAAAAAGAATCCATGACACCTCCTGGTGGATCTTCTCCAAAGCTTCCATGGACAAAGCAGCCCGACCTTTTAGAGATGTAGATTCTCAATGGCTCTCCTCCATCTTCACAGGCCTTGCACCACACATGAACCACCTCTCTTATCATGAAAATTAGTGAGAAACTCACCATCACCACCGTCAACACATGGCAATACCATTTCTCCCCTCCCGGTGCCACCACCTCTTCTTGGGGCCCCCACAAAACCTACAAAAATGTATTTTAGTTGCATCTAATGCAATGGGAGGGTTTGCGCTAATATGGTACAAATGAATTGGGAAGTAAGAGCCATGTTACTGACCATACTAGGGACAGGCCTGCTGAAGCCCATCCCTGAACCTGACTGCCATGCCTCATCGCTGCCACATATTTCCGCACCATTGTTCCCATGACGCTGCGCATCATCAGCAGAGTCTGGGACCAGGAAAGGGCTCAGAATGACGCCAACGCCAAGCTCACTAGTCGAGCTCATAATTCCAATTTGATTCTTATAATTCTTTTTATTTTACTTGAGGTGGGCCGACCTGGGGACAATACTGCACCAATTAGGGAAGTGAAGAAAATGGGAAAGGAGGATAAAACCTGGAAAACCTCCATGCGCGGCGTATGATATGCCAGGAACTCCATGGACTGCCTTTGCTATTTGCTATCTCGGTTTGGGGCATTGGTGCACAAAACCAACACAGTCAAAATTGTCCCCTACCCAAAGTCCATTACCAGGATCGAACTCAAGAGGCAGTGGTAGAGGGTCCATACTCTACCACTGGGGTATCCTCCTAATTCCTATAATTCTTTTAAATAAATAATTTTTTTAGCAAGTGATCATTTTTACTAAAAATTTCCAATATTTCATAGAAGATGCAACTGCCCTTCAGGTCCATGACATCCTCCCCTAAATAGCGCTTTGTAAATATTGAATAAGATCCTCTTATTCTAAGCTCTCTTGAGCACCATCCAGTACATTGTTTGTAAAGATTCCACATCCCACTGGATCATCATCCACGCCATGTGTAAGCCCAACGTCATTCCATGGATGAATTTCAAGCTTGAAATGTCAAATTTTCCCAGCTCCGACTTTCCTGAATCTGAGTCTCTTTGGATTATAGCAACGTTCATATCAAACGCCACCCAATTCAAAGCAATGTACAGATCAGGTACCTCCTGATCCGTTACAGATTCATATTACTACTACAAATTGATGATGCATTAGATCAATTGGGAGAAGCGAATTATTTCTCCACAATGGATATAATATCAGGATATTGTCAAATCAATTTGCTAATGAAAGACCAGGAAAAATGTGTGATCATCACTGTGAAGGGGCTATACCAACTGACTAGGATACTCTAAGGTCTTTGTAATGCGCCTGCGACGTTCTAGAGGGCCATGGACGCCATAAAAGATGACTTGAAAATTTCATGCGTCCTGGTGTATTTTAATGACATAAATGTGTTCAGTAGGACCTCCTCTGACCATTTACACCAATTGGAAGAGGTCTTTAAAAGAATGTCTATGGCTAACCTGAAGATTAAGCTGAGGAAATGCCACTTCTTCAAGAAAGACTTGGAATATTTGGGATTCATTATCAACTCTAGTGGACTGTAGCTGCAAGCCCAGAAGATTGAGACCATAGATTGGATGGCCATCCTGAGAAGTGTCTGAGATGTCCAAGTTTTCCTTGGAATGGTCATATACTACCAAAGATTTATATGGGATTTTGCGTGAATTGCCAATCCCTCTTGCATTTGCTGAAGGATCCAAAGAAAGGATTCTTTTGTAATGAAGAGGCCCAGAGTTCTTTTAAAAAGTTACGCCAGTATCTGATATATTCTCCGTTATTAAAATATCTAAATTTTGATCAAGGATTTATAATACTGACTGATGCTTCACTAAAGGCAATCAGCACTGTCCTTAGTCAAGTAGATGAGCTCAGGGATGAGCATTCTGTAGCTTATGTGAGTCAGATGCTATTGGCAGCAGAACTTAATTACACAGTTATATAGCGTGAATGCCTTATGGTTATTTATGCCTGTAAGCAGTTATGGATTACATTCATGTAACTCACTTTAAAGTGGTGATGGACCATTCTTTGCTGCATTGGCTGCATAATCAAAGAGAACCAGAAGGATGTCTGGCCTGATGGTCATAGAAGCTTCAGGTTTATGACTATGAGATAGTTCTCCAAGAGGGATCTTCTCACCAGATTGTGGATGGCTTGTCAAGGTTATAAAGAGTCCAAGCTGTATACCAACAAGCAGATGAGCTGTTACAGAGAATGGTCAATAGAGAAATCAAGATTAAGCCCTGAGAGATCCAAGGTGCACTTTAGAAAGCAATGGAAAACATCAAGACCAAGGATAGACAAGTTTTTTTAAGACAATAAACAGAAAATGACTATTATTTCTCAAGACCATCAGAACAAGTGGAAATTGTTTTTAGCCACTTAAGGTTGTCAGGCATGGAGGCCTGAGAAAGATAATTAACCACATTTGCCAGTACTATTACTGGGAGCTTATCAACTACAATGTGGCCGATTATCTGGCTTGCTGTGTGGAATGCCAGTTGCACAAACCCCACATGAATACAACTGGATTTGACTGATCCACCCTGGATTTTCCTGGCATACAATGTTCATAAATGTGATGGGACCACTGAAGATAAGCACATGGGGAGTCAAATACATAATAGTTGCAATTTACCATCTGACTAGATGGGTCAAGACAAAGGCCCTGGCAAAGTGGATGCTACAAGCACTGCAAGGTTTATCCTGGATCAAGTTATATACCGCCATGGATTCCCACAAGTCCAATTAAGTGACAAAGTTATGTTTCACATCCTATGTGATCCTGAGATTGAATGAGATAATGGGGATCTGAGGAGTTGTGTCAGTACCTTACCAGCCAGAAACAAATGGACCGGTAGAATGAGTCAATGGAACGCTGGCTGCGATGCTGAGGAAGCTGGTTGCAGGGAGAACTTCCACATGGGGTACATACCTCAGTTAGGTGACATTTGCATATAATACTAGTCACCACACAGCAAAGGGAAAATCGTCATTTAATTTATTGTATGGAATGAAGGCCGCATTACCGTCAATTTTAAAATTAGTGGTTGAACCAATATTGGGGATGAGTGCTGAGCAGTACCTGCTCCAACTTTTGAACATCCTGATTAAAATGCTATTGCAAGCATTTGATATGACCTTGAAGAATAGAATCAAGGCAAAAATGACGGACAATAAGAACTGACTGGCATTATTAGAATACCAAGTATTCAATAAAGTGCCTATTGTGACGCGCATATTTTGGAAGAAAAAACAAGCTGGATGCATTGTGGTCAGGTCCGTTCAAGGTAATTGCTAAGATGGAGATGGATTCCTATTCCATCAAGAACCTCTTGAATGGAAGGATTGTGAATTGAGTCCATGCTAGATGTTTAAAGCAGTTGATCAAAGAAAATAAAAAAGTGCACCAAAAGGACCACTGAACCAGTGAGGTTTTTATGTACTGATAATTTTTGGTTAAGTCCTAAAAAAGGACCACTGAACCAAAATAGATAGTTAAGTCTTAAAAATGAGGCTCTGAACTATGTAAACTAATAAGTTGGAGTATACCTAGGAACCAGTTTGGGGGAATAAATAAAAAAGATGGACCGCTGACCAAGTGAAGGTCATGTCCCATATAAAAAGAAGAAAGGTAAAAAATTGATAATATAATATGGGGGAAAACTTTAAAATGCACATAAAAAAGCCATATATTTTTATATTTTTATTAACTATCCTCAACTTGGGATGATTCCACCTATGTTGCATCTTGGGGGATGAAGGATGTTTAACAGTAGGGGTAAATAAACTATTAAAATCTATTTAAGACTGGACGCTAACCATCTAGTACTAAAAAAAAAAAAAAAAGACTGGACGCTAGCAAATCCAGACCTACTTGTAGCCAAGTTTGTTTAGAAGAGGCTGATTCTTATGAGAATATGATTAGGGGAAGAGAATGGAGATGTCAGTACTTTTTAAATGTGATACTTCATATCAAGGAGGGAAGCAACAGTACCTGACTATGCAGTCAGCAAATAGCCCCAAGTACTCCCAATATGGCACCAGAGCTGGAAGATTAGCCTTGAGAGCTTGCCAACAGGCTTTTTCAAGAGCATTGGATATATGAGCTGTTATTATGCAAGGGATACTGGGCGGTGGTTGCTGAACCATGCCTCCAATTAAAGCCATAGGGGGGAGGTACCGATGGGATGCACCAGAAATGAGATAGTAATGCAAGGAGCAGATGGCATCTTGAAGACGATGACTATGATCCTCTTGAATGTGAAAGCAGAATGAATAATGGAATTCAGGAGAGGCTGGAAGCTTCATGGCCCAATTTTAAAGAGCTTAGACAGCAAAACGAAGTACATAGGGTGGAACGTCTCAATCTAGGTTGTTTTTAAGATCAGTTGGGTTCATAGCTATGGAAAAAAACCTTAGTCACTTGGGTCCTCAATTCTGCGTAGGTGAGCTCGAAATGTTCATGATTTATGATGCCAGTTCAGTTGAAAGAACAGCTGGCTTATAAAATTAGCTGAGTTAGAAAAAGAACTCCAGAAGCAAGTCAGATCTGGTGATGAACAATTGATCAAAATGAGATGGCATTGCTTCAGGAGGTTCAACAATGATAGTAGGAGTATCTAAAAAAGGTGCTGAATCTGAGTATGAAAATCTAATTTGGAAATTGATGACAGAGGGAAAATTGGCCATAAGCTATGTGAGACAGCTTAACTCTGGTTTTGTCAGGGTTTGGAGACATTTTCTGGTAGTTCCATGAAAGGCTGCCTATGGGTGCTTGAATGGGAGTATGAGTTCTAGGGGGACCACAGAAGAGATTTCTTTGTGCATATTGACCCACCAATTGGAAAAGCAGAGCATCTTTATCAGACAGACTGTTGAATAGTTGCTGATACTGAGATTCCAAATTTTGACATATGAGCTGGATGAGAGGGGGGATGTATGATTTTTTATAATGGTTGACATTATTCACTTTGGTATCAAATAAGCATTAATTTTAGAGAAATCAATCTTAAATAATTGAGATAAGCTCTTCTGAAAGAAAAAATGCAAGAATGATACAAGCTAAAGAAGTTATTAAGAGAAAATAACAAGAGTGAATGTAATTGATCATTCTTAATTATGCCATGAGACAAACATCAATGGTAGTGATCTGTCAAGGATGAGGAGGAAGATCAGGAAATCAAAGATGCTGGACCAAGATCCTGAATATGACAATGGTCATATGCCCAGGCCTGAGGGAAACTGGCTTTCCAGTACTAGCAATGTCATTAGTAAATTGATCAGCCTGGAACAACAGTGGGTTGTGAGGACTGAACTCTGAGGAGGTGATAGCAAGGAGGAAAATGAATAGAACTGCATGTTAAAGGTTGTCCTGAGAAGCGTTGAGTGCAGATTGACTGTGCTCTGCTAGAAATAAAAAAAATAATTGACCTAGTCCAAGGCAGTATTCTCCTGTCTCAATCCTATTCTTGCTGGAAATCTAAATAATAGGGGGATGTGTTGAAAATTTTTCCCAATTCCAGCTTCCTAGATTACCTGTGGAATGCTAGGGGATAATTCTCAATGGCAAGTAATTGGATATCTGTTGACCCCAATTTTGGGTTATAATGTTCAGGGGATTTTAGGTAATTTGCCAGGTTGGATTTGTTGGGATCAATTTGGGTGAATGCTTAAATATCGTTGGGAAGAGCTGCTGATGAAATGGGGCATCTAATAGTCAAACATTGATTAACTATCAGGTGTACCAATTGGGATTGATCAGGTTTCATCACCAACTGATTGAGAATTCAATGAGCAAGTTGCAAGGCGAGTGATGCCATATTCAACTAGCAAATCAATCACTTGGTTTGTGACCTGCCATAATGGGTAAAGAGTCCCATTAACTAAGCAGGTCACCTGTCAAATATGGTTGGTTTACTGGGATTGAGTGGGAAATTTTAGAGACACATCTTCTGACTCTGTCATTTTTAGGTCTTGAGGATCTCTGAAGAAATCCTAAGTAGATGGAGAAGACCATTGATGGTGAGATGTCAAAGGGAAGTTCAATGGCAACAGCTGCCGTTTCATGGCTGAGGCACCAACTGAGGGTTGGACGCCAAATACCATTATATATTTCCTGATAAATCACATTAATAAAAAAACCTTAACCTTGAGAGCAATATTTGTTTCAAGTTCTTTTCATCTTCAGGAAATTATCATTTTGTGCAATAATTAAGGGCTCTTTTGTTGTATAAAGATTAAGGATAGAAGATTCTAAGAAGAGAAACTGAACTTAGAATGGTCACCACTAGTGCTAAAAAAGTGAACTTGGAAGGGAAACTCCTCAGACTCTGTGTCATGTGGAGAAAGGCCATAAACTTCCTGATCTGAGAGTGGATCAAGTTAGGCGGATAAGGGAAGAAGTCCCTACAGTCAACATCAACCATATTTCATGGAGAAGTACAGGTCTAACGTTGGACCATAACAGGTTTATCTATTAGAATTTGGATAATAGTCTTCATACTATTATCAATCAAATATCAACTATCAGACAACGTGAATTGTGCACATATCAAACCTGTGCATTTAACAGTAGAGAGCTTTCAATTGATGAAGAACCCAGGATTGTACATTTGGTACTCATGAGAAGTGTAGCCAACTCCCAATTTTTAACAGCAATTGTCAAGAGAACTGCTATTTACAAGCGTCCAACAAGGAAATTTTCATGGAGTCAAGCCTAAATCTAAACTTCCTGATCTAATATCTAAAATTTACCAAACTATAAAAGAAGCCTCAAAAATTTTATCTGCTTTGAATATTGAGTCAGCTTTATATTAACAGAGTGCATAAGTTAACCTTTGTGATGAAGCATTTAACTAATAAAATCTCATTATTATAGTTTGCAGCGCCCTTTCTGTCTATAAACTTACCATTGATAATGGAACAGAACATTACATGTACTAGCATCACAGTTATTCACACAAAGAAGTTGAGAACTACTAATAATCAGATCAACTTCAAGCCCACACCTTTATTAAACTCCAAAAACCAACTATACTTTGAGGACAACGCTTATAGGATGTAAGTTTCTACCACCATACTAAACTCAATAATATTCTGCCTATTGACCCTGTAAGCATCCTCAGCCCCTACTCTCAACTCCCAACATGTTGTCCTCAAATTGTCACTAGTAATGTTGGTACACTTCTACATCAATGAGGTTTATATGAGGATGACGCAGCTCCATGACACATTAGCCACTCAGTTTAACATCTGCCACCTTCTGCGGGGTGATGTGGCAGTATCTTGCCCATCAAGACAAGGAGGCTCAGTTGACCTAGAGCTTAGACTTTTTTTAAAGTTTTTAACTTTCTCATAAAAAGCTCTACTTGCCCCTTGGATAAGTTGTTATAAGAGATAGTAAAAAATTAGCTCTCTTCAGGATGAGATAGAAAATCATGGAGTGGCGGAGTGCTTTCTAGAGCAACGTCAATTGTTTCTACATGCTTCTGTTTCCCAAAATGAATACATACTTGTCACCAAGTAGCAAGAGCATGCATTTGCTTATACAGATAACCATCTCCTTCCTGTACCTTTCCATTCACTTAAATGATAGCTCACCTTTCTCCCCTTGATAGCTCATTCAGTTCCCCACTCAGTGTCAAATTTCTTCAAAGATACTAGTTTTACCCCATGCGCTGATGATGGAGATGTACCCCTAAATTGAGAACATCTTGAAAGTTTAACTCCCAATTTTATGAATTTATGCTGATGATTTGTGACAACACCTTGGTGATGCCTAACTCCCCCAATCTCTGATGTTTACATTGCAGTTCAATATCAAGATTAATGACATTAATGAAGAGACATCCCCATAAAATATGAATATTTGATCTAGAATTATCCAAGTATATGAGTATTTTTATTAAGCATCATCTCACAAAGGACTTCAAGTTGGTGTTTGGCTCCATACGTGTCTATTGGGTTACCTCTCAATGTATTGCATCCTCTTTCCCACCACTTATATTACATTGCTTATCAGAGACACCCTCATTGACCAGTATATAGAGAGATGCATTAATAATCTACACTAGAAGGATGCAGAGGTGACCAAGATATCAGTCTCAATACATTTATCCCATTTTGTCATTATTATGCAAATTACCAATCTCTATTGTTTGGTCAATTTTGGAGAGATGTTGCGATTTGTTGTTGACCAAGCATATGAGGTTGACTTTTAAATCATCTTCCCTTAAACTATGCCACCCCATCACCCTGTCAATTGCAAATTAAGCTCTAAAAATCTACTTTCAGATAAATTGCTGGCCCATCTACCTTTAAATACACCCCATTACCCATAATTTCCATTCTGTTCCCATTTTAATCCATCATTTGATTTTTTGGTAATAATTTTCACATTCCTTAATAGCCACCTCCACCAACTTTTATTGCAATCACACCTTTATTTTGATGGAAGTCATACACAATCTATTATTAGACAATGATCTTAAGCACGTTGGGAATATTAACTAATCCTGCAGTAAGAACTAGAAGCTTAAACATTGAAGAAAATACCATCAAAAAAACACCTTCTAGATATCAAGGAGTGTATAGCGGAAAATTTTACAGCAGAATAAGGGGGAAACAAATTGCAATAACTAAGGGCAATAGGCTACAAACTAGAAAAATATGTAATGATTTCTGCAATAAGAGAATCTTGATATTATAGCATCTCTTTATCACACTAGATTGCTACCAATACTGCAGTTGAGCCAACGATGATAATTCAAAGATCTCCAGAATTATTGGAAGCACTAAAAAAGTACTTCAAAGAAAAAGGCCCCATTTTTGATAAAACTATATATCCTTGGCTCATTATTATTTGTCCTTAAAAGTACCCTGTACTCATATATCAATACTTTATTGAGTGCAACCTCTACCTGTGCATATCCTATCCTATTGTAACACCAGTTACAATACCTGAACTTGGGGTTGTTATACCTGGTAGTATGACCCATATTTAGTGATGTATACACTATAAGTGGGTAGCAGTAGCTCAATCATGGTAGTGAGTTATACCAGGCCTTAATTGTTTTACAGCTAATTGCTTCCTAGTAACAACTACTTCTATAATCTAATTGATTTACCCATCTTGTACAGAAAACTCAAAATGGGTTTAAAGTTAACTGTATATGAAAATAAAACCATCCCACTAGGATCTGTTTTGTTTTATGGTAAGGAACATGTTTTTAATTTCTAGTAACTTACTTAAAACCGTCTTCAGGTTCATCATTTATATGCCTAGATAATTATTATGGACTCACTAAAGCTAGTATAAAGTTAAGTTAGATCCTCTATTGGGTAAGATTGTCTTAGTGAATTTTAGTGAGTAATTTTCAAGGGTTGGCAAACATCTCAGATCTGGGACTACATCATATAGCAATTTGGCCAAATTCAAAGGGTTGATTAGAATCAACCATTTTAAGATCCCTTATTTTAGAGTGGGTTTATGTGTATCTGGGATGGTCTTATAGTCAGATTATTTATCTCCATTTTTTCAACAATCTTTTCATTACTTGTGAAATGAATTTTGGTACAAATTCATTAAATTCCATGTTTAGTGTTAAATTATATGAGGTTGCCATAAAATTCATCCAGTTGACATAAACCCCTTAGATGACCCACTGGATGTTGTGGATGGTTGGGATAAAAGCCAGCCTTCTCTATAATTTCCTTTGCCCTTTTAGTTGCTGAGTCAAGCCTTGTTCAATCTGATGATGGTTAATCTGTCTGAGCTTGAAATAATTGTTGTCCAGGTTTTTAGATTTGGATCTTGCATTAAGTGCTGATTTTGCTGCTACAGCTTGCAAGCTGTACTCTGTCAGAGTTTAAGGTGGGCTCATGCAAATAACATTTTTCTGTAAATATCAGGTCTTCAAGTGGGCAATATTAAGGGTAAAACTTAATCCATTTGTCTTCAATATTTAAATAGTAGAATTAAGTTTCAAGAGAGTGTCTGTAACTCTACCATCCTAGAGAGGTGGTGTGGGATGAACAGCTACACCACCAGGGAACCAGTTGCTAGTATGTTGTTAAACAGAGCACCGCAGAGGGCGCTGGAGTCAAAGTAACCCAGGGTAAAGGTGTATAATGCAGTGTATAGTAAATGATAGAAAATAAACAAAATACACTTGGGTGGACCCCAAAGGGGAGCCATAACCAAGCGGAGATCTATGCTGGAGTGCTTGAATGCCTCAGTCTGGAGGGTACCAGGGCAGCCCAGCGGTGCACCAGATACAGTAGATATTTTTTTAAAAAATAAAATGGCCAAAGTTGTTAAAGACCTCCCCAAGGAGATCCACGCTCAGGTTCACCCAAGGAACTATATTAAAAAACGTAAACTAATAAGAAATTTATTAAAGAAGATGATCAACAAGGAAAGTTGATATTGAGAACTATACTTTAAACAAGGGGAGGCGAGTTTTCAATAAGGAAAATGGTGCCAAGCCTAAGCAAGCCAATTGGTGCACCCTACCATTGGCCAAGGTACTGTAGCTCAAGGTTGATTGAACTTGAGTTATTGATTGCAGGCTGAACTAACCTGATTTGGAATTTTTTAAAATTGAACAGGTTTCAAATCCCCATTCTCCAAGTAATCCAAACTGAACAGTCATCATCAAGAAGATAACTATTTCATTTTAGCGCCCTTGCTGTAACACAGGGCTGGACATCATGCACTTCCCCTGGACCAACCTAGGCATATTTAGCCTGTGCTCAGCATTAATCAAAGGTATTTTTTAAGTCAAGAAGGTCCTGCAGATTGAATTTTTTGGATTTTTAACATCCAGCCTTATCTTATCAGTTGGTTCCCTCAATTATGTCATGTAACCATGACAATATGCATCTGAGGTATTCCTGGACAAATTTGATGCTTAGATGAATTATGCTTTAGGGAAATTCAATGATAGTTGTCTATAATGTGTTATATAACTATAGGATATAATTTATATCAAGTCTACTAACTAGAATTTTAATAAATGTTTAGTTGCTAAGTATCATGCAAGACGTTGGCAGCTAAGAACATATACCATGTCCAACCTGATATGAATCACCCTATTGCCATAGATCACTTATAGAACTACATACAGTCTAGTTTATTAAGAAAGAGGCTATAGCTTCTACCTCTTTAACAATTGTTTTTAATCTCCACATAATGTATAGCTGATTTATAGTGTCTAAAGAACATATAAGAATCAGAGCTTATCATCTACTTTCCGTTATAACTAATCTGAAATTAATACTATCCACATGTATGTCCTCCCTTTATACCTGAGATAAAAAAGTCTATAATGACCATTGGCAGGTTGTTTTGATCAAGTCAAGTAAGTGAGCTACTACGGAAATTTATAACTTATAAAATTTACTATATTTAAGATCGAGATGATACTCATCATTTGATGCTTTTGATAAGATAATTTATCAAAAGTCAAGTATATTTAAAATATTTAATCATCTTATAAGGTATAATTGAGGCACTGTGTTTTACATCAGGGTTAAAACAATATTTAGTCAGATATCTAGCTTTATATCTAGTACATATAAAAAAGATGAGTTATCTGGATATGTGTATAAAAGTAATTAGCATATTATTATAGAAAAACATACATGTGAAAGTTGTTAACTTAAACACTGATATATAAAGATCCATTCTTTTATATCAGTATTTTTAAACTTCTATTATATGCTATTTAATTTTATAAGATTTTTTATGAAAAAGTCAAGTTAATTACATTTTACACTCAAACTTCATCACATTGTAAGGTATTGATAGCCTTTTTATAAATTTAATAGTTTTTTATATCAAATGCTGTTAGAAAACGCTTATGAAAGTAAGATTTGTAAGCCAATTATTGATATAGCCAGTACAAAGTTTGTATATATTTTTATCTAATTTCTTATAGCTTGATATCAATCAAAGCTTCATGAATCTTAGCATAGGCAAACAATCAGGTAAGCAATAACTTAGGTTGAGGATGGAGAGTAAGGACTCAATTATGGAGCATAGATTTAAAATTTATAATGATACTCTTTAGGCAAAAAGTTATATAGCTCTGGCTCTATGATAGCATTTGGATTGAGATGATATACATGATAGGGATGCATACCATCTATGATCTTCAGCTGCTAACTTTGATAAGGATAGATCATAAATCTTACTCCAAATTCTCTGTAACCTATAGTTTAAACCGCAAGAAGATTTATAAATAAATAAGTTATAGTTGTTAAAAGTTATAGTCTGGTGGTGTCTCACTAGAAGAGCTTCAGAATCTTTAGATTAAATGCTTAGGCAGCCTATAGAATTTTATTAGGAGGTGAACTATAATTAAGGTAACTATCTTGGTATTCAAATAAAGTGAGTTTTGTGGTATATTAAGAGTAAAGCATGAGAACCAAAGTTTTCTGGAAGATATAGCATGATCTTCACAACAATCTAAATATACCCTAGTTTAGGATAACGTCACAGGGTCTGCAGTCCCCATTATCAAAAATTAACCCTTTGTATTTAGTAGTAAACCAGTGAAATGTATATCTTTTGCTTTCTTTTTCTATTGTAAAGTAACTAGCCTATTATCAACTTTTCCAAAAAATTTTGGTATAAATACTTTCGCCTAGCTACATCTAATATAAAGGAAATTTAAGTCTATATAATAAACCAGTTAATAGATCACAATGGTTAAAAGTATATTGGTGTCCCCACATGGCGAGGCTATACCCTTTATTAGAAAACCTTACTGGGATAATAAGCAAGGAGCTACATTTAGAGTACAGTATCTAAAGTTTTGTACCCATAGACAGGGTTAATAGTATCGCTACCTACCAAAAATCTTATAGTAAATACTATCTTAGATACTACGCTTATACACTAAGAGTTTATATACAGTCAAGCTATATTACCATTAAAAAGGTTGCACTATTGTAACCAAATTAAATTATACTGGCCCATGGTAGCCTATCAAGCGCCAATCTACAAGTATTTTATAATAGTAACAACCGTGATATCAATCATTTCGCCACCGCAAATATTTATTGGGGAATCCACCTTACATAATAAAAGCTATAGAATAGTAACCAATTAACCCGCGTCTAAATAAAATCATTCATGGTATAAAAATCAAGCTAAGAGAGCTAACCGTCAAGTGGAAGCCTTCTTAGCTTACCCTAGATAATTACTTTAGCACCAACTATCTTGATACAAACCACTACCAATTCATTAGTTTCAAGGTTATCAAAACCGGTATGAGGTTCCTGATCCACCCTCTCGTGGTTTATAACGCATCCTCGCTTTTAAACGGTGATCTGAGAGTAGATGAAAGGGAGCCAACTTCTTAGTTACTTTACAATAAACCAATCCTATTGTACCAATAAACGCTGCCATGGTAACCCAACGACTCTCCTTAGCATTTTGCACAGCGGAATGGTACCTAGAGGTTTAACAGAAACGTTTAAAATCACCTTGTAAGGATATAGATATCGGATGAGGGTATAAAGGTTTTGATACCGTACAAACGGTTAGTTGATGGGCTGTAGTTTTTAGAGCAACCAATAATCAGAGACCAAAGTGGTTTGGTAACTCGGATACCAAAGTTATGTGGTTACGTAATTGGGTGATAAAGATGTCTGTAACCCGGTGAGGTGGCTAACCGAGATGCAGGGCTTGATATGGCCTGGCAAGGCCCACCCTAACCTTTCATCGTGACATCGGGGTTATTGATCGCCCAGATGATTGGTTGATAAGGTCTAGGATCAGTACCCAAGCTGGCAAACGGTAAATTTTTTGCCCTGTTAAGGGTTAAAAGGCTAACTTTAAAATCCGATGCAGGCTAAGCTCAGCTTTATCGCTAAGCTAGCTTGTTAATAATACCAGGTTGGTTAAGGCATAGCTTTGAATTATTTAAGGCCATTTCAGCAATATCGCAGCTAGGCAAAGCTAGAGAAATCACAAATAAAACATGACAGGATTTGGAACCACCTTAGTTAAACTTTACTTGCTAAATAATATACAAACTGCCAACGAGTATAAGGTAGGTTGACTAAGGAAGGCAAAGGATGTAAAAGTTTGTACAGAACCATGGGCGCTCATTGGGATTTCCGGTTATACCCATACTTATCTCGAAGCTTTTCATTGGCAGTGCTCCCAGGAGACTTTTGGCGACTAGCTTGAGGGACTCGTGCTCTTTTGGCAGAGCAGCCTTCAGGCCCACCCCCAAAATCAGATGATAGAGCTCTTTTGAGCCATTGATGGGGCTCACGGGGCTTGGACGAGCTGGGAGGCCAATACCCATGTGATATGGGCTGGTAGTTTTTGTTACGGTGGCGATTGGAAGGTGGGGTGCTTATGAAAGGAGCACCGCCTTCTTGGCCCCGGTGATCTTGAATATCTTTTTGATTTGGTCGAGCACGGCTTAGAGTCATGGGGTGGCAGCCTTGAAACAAACCTTGAGGCTGGTTGCGATATGGTGAGCGCTCTTGGTTCCTATTAACATGTTGAACAGGATGGTTTTGATCAACTTTTTTTATGGGGCAAGTCTGCATGCCATCAGGAGACTCACGGCTCAAGCATTTCTGGTTTGGAGATGGGAAATTCCTAGAGTGGCGTTCATGCTCTGAGCGATGCTTACTGGGACGTAGATTAGAGGGACGCGGGTTGGGCGAAGAGGCGTGGGCAGGCTTTGACTCCTCGGGTGGAGGCTTAAAGAGGATGCCATCAATCTTGGAAAAGGTGTATGCTGAGACGCTCCGCTCTTGATACTTGAGGAGTTTGGCCTTATAGCCAAGGGCAATACTATCCATCTTCATCTCCTTCTTTGAGACCAGGATCTCAATGTGTTGTAACAGGGTAGAGTTGTGCTCTTTGATAAGTGGGAAGGATTCCCCCATCTCAGCCAGGACAGAAAATGCCGAGTGGGTCTGCATATACTCACACGACTCGAGGCACTTCACAGCCGCATCAAGGATCTCGCGATTCCAATCCATCACTTGGAAGCAAAAA